>JAJOZX010011404.1:0-116171 GCA_023014485.1 Bathynomus jamesi
TACAGGCAGTTCCATAATTCCGATCTTACTCTCTCTCTCTCTCTCTCTCTCTCTCTCTTTCTCTCTCCTCATTATATACAGGGAGTCCCATAAGTCCGATCTTATTCTGTATCTCTCTCTCTCCTCGTTATATACAGGGAGTCCAATAAGTTCGATCGTATTCTCTTTCTCTCTCTCTCTCCCTCTCTCTCCCCTTGTTATAAACATGGAGTCCCATAAGTCCGATCTTATTCTCTCTCTCTCCTGGTTATATACAGGGAGTTCCATAATTCCGATCTTACGTTGATAGTTTAAGATTAAAACCTCAGAAAACTCTGCAGGAGTTCGCTTGCTCGGTCTCTGTGAGCAAGCTAAATATAGAGCTATTTATATATTCTCCACTTTCCTGTAAAATTTCCTTGGCTACTTTTCCAGGGTCAAGGTATTTTCTTCAACCTTTTTCCGTACCTACCTCTGGCAGGGAGGGAGCGGAGGGTGGGGAGAGAGCCTTCTACTTTTCTATTCAGTTTTCTACTACTGCTAGCATAGTTGAAAGACAAAATTTTCCCTGGCACCCGTTGCCATTGGTACCTCCTCGGTATGGGCCGCAAGGCCTTTTGAGGTACTTCTTTTCCTTGTAACTCCTTGTAACTCTCTCTCTCTCTCTCTCCTCATTATATACAGGGAGTCCCATAAGTCCGATCTTATTCTGTATCTCTCTCTCTCCTCGTTATATACAGGGAGTGCCATAAGTCCGATCGTATTTTCTATCTCTCTCCTTGTTATATACAGGTAGTCCAATAAGTCCGACCTTATTCTCTCTCCGTCTCCCCTCGGTTATATACAGGGAGTCCCATAAGTCTGATCTTATTCTCTATCTGTCTCTCCTCATTATATACAGGGAGTTCCATAAATCCGATCTTGTTCTCTATCTCTCTCTACTCGTCATATAGAGGGAGTCCCATAAGTCCGATTTTGTTCTCTATCTATCTCTACTCGTTTTATACAGGGAGTCCCATATGTCCCATCTTATTCTCTCCGTCTCTCTCTCCCTTTCTCTCTGTGTCCTCGTTATATACAGGGAGTCCCATAAGTCCGATCTTATTCTCTCTTTCTCTCTCCTGGTTATTTACAGGGAGTCCCATCAGTCCGATCTTATTCAATCTCTCTCTCTCAATCTCTCCTCGTTATATACAGGGAGTCCCATACGTCCGATCGTATTTTCTCTCTCTCTCCTAGTTATAAACAGGGAGTCCAATAATTCCGACCTTTTTCTCTCTCCGTCTCCCCTCGGTTATATACAGGGAGTCCCATAAGTCCGACCTTATTTTCTCTCCGTCTCCCCTCGGTTATATACAGGGAGTCCCATAATTCCTATCTTATTCTCTATTTCTCTCTCCTCATTATATAGAGGGAGTCCCATAAATCCGATCTTGTTCTCTATATCTCTCTACTCGTCATATAGAGGGAGTCCCATAAGTCCGATCTTATTCTATCTTTCTCTCTCATGGTTATTTACAGGGATTCCCATCAGTCCGATCTTATTCAATCTCTCTTTCTTAATCTCTCCTCGTTATATACAGGGAGTCATATACGTCCGATCGTATTTTTCTCTCTCTCCTACTTATATACAGGGAGTCCAATAATCCGACCTTTTTATCTCTCCGTCTCCCTTCGGTTATATACAGGGAGTCCCATAAGTCCGATCTTATTCTCTCTTTCTCTCTCCTGGTTATTTACAGGGAGTCCCATCAGTCAGATCTTATTCAATATCTCTCTCTCAATCTCTCCTCGTTATATACAGTGAGTCCCATACGTCCGATCGTATTTTCTCAATCTATCCTAGTTATACAGGGAGTCCAATATTTCCGACCTTTTTCTCTCTCCGTCTCCCCTCGGTTATATAGAGGGATTCTCATAAGTCCGACCTTATTCTCTCTCCGTCTCCCCTCGTTTATATACAGGGAGTCCCATAAGTCAGATCTTATTCTCTATCTCTCTCTCCTCATTATATACAGGGAGTCCCATAAGTCAGATCTTATTCTCTATCTCTCTCTCCTCATTATATACAGAGAGTCCCATAAGTCAGATCTTGTTCTCTATCTCTCTCTACTCGTTTATACATGGAGTCCCATAAGTCCGGACTTATTCTCTCTCTCTCCTGGTTATATACATGGAGTTCCATAATTCTGATCTTATTCTCTCTCTCTCGCCTCATTATATACAAGGAGTCCCATAAGTCCGATCTTGTTCTCTATCTATCTCTCCTCATTATATACAGGGAGTCCCATAAGTCCGATCTTTTTCTCTATCTCTCTCTACTCGTTATATACAGGGAGTCCCATATGTCCCATCTTATTCTCTCTCTCTCTCTCTCTCTCTCTCTCTCTCTCTCTCTCTCTCTCTCTCTCTCTCTCTCTCTCTGTGTCCTCGTTATATACATGGAGTCCCATAAGTCCAGTCTTATTCTCTCTGTCTGCTGGTTATATACAGGGAGTTCCAGAATTCCGAAGTTATTCTCTCTCTCTCTCCTCATTATATACAGGGAGTCCCATAAGTCCGACCTTCTTCTCTATCTCTACTCGTTATATACAGGGAGTCCCATAATTCCCATCATATTCTCTATCTCTCTCACCTCATTATATACAGGGAGTCCTATAAGTCCGATTTTGTTCTCTATCTATCTCTAGTCGTTATATACAGGGAGTCCCATATGTCCCATCTTATTCTCTCTCTCTCTCTCTCTCTCTTTCTCTCTGTGTCCTCGTTATATACAGGGACTCCCATAAGTCCGATCTTATTCTCTCTTTCTCTCTCCAGGTTATTCACAGGGAGTCCCATCAGTCCGATCTTATTCAATCTCTCTCTCTCAAACTCTCCTCGTTTTATATAGGGAGTGCCATAAGTGTAGAGATGGAAAAGAAAGCCCAGAAACTATTGGGTTATATCAGGAGGCAATTTCAGTTTCGGAACAAGGAGATTGTGCTCTCACTGTACAATTCCCTTGTTCGGCCGTACCTGGAGTATGCTGTGCAGTTCTGGTCGCCCACCCTCAGGAAAGATATTGAGAGGCTGGAGCGAGTGCAGGCGAGGGCCACAAAGTTGATCCCTTCCGTTAGGCATATGGGCTACAATCGACGGTTACGCGCCCTGAACTTGTTTTCGCTTGAAACTCGGAGGCTGCGCGGTCAACTGATCGAGGTTTTCAAGCTCTTACGAGGGTTCAACGATGTCGATTTTAGAAGTATGTTTAGTTTAAATGATAACCCAACTCGCAACAATGGTTGGAAGTTGGATTTGAAACGGTTTAGGACTAGTGTGTGTGGGAATTACGTTACGTATAAGATCTGTGACACATGGAACAGGTTACCTTCGGAAGTTGTGAACAGTTCCTCTGTGGATCAGTTCAAGAAAAGGTTAGACGAAATCTTGCACACTATTTGAGTGTGTAAAGACATTTAGGACCTCAGTCTGCGGAAATTTCTTTTCCTGTAAAATAGTTGATATCTGGAACCAACTTCCCTCAGAGGATGTTTCCAGTCAAAGTGTAAATCTGTTTAAAAATAGGCTAGACAAAGTACAGAACACACTCATAGTTTAAGATTAAAACCTCAGAAAACTCTGCAGGAGTTCGCTTGCTCGGTGTCTCTGTGAGCAAGCTAAATATAGAGCTATTTATATATTCTCCACTTTCCTGTAAAATTTCCTTGGCTACTTTTCCAGGGTCAAGGTATTTTCTTCAACCTTTTTCCGTACCTGCCTCTGGCAGGGAGGGAGCGGAGGGTGGGGAGAGAGCCTTCTACTTTTCTATCCAGTTTTCTACTACTGCTAGCATAGTTTGAAAGACAAAATTTTCCCTGGCACCCGTTGCCATTGGTACCTCCTCGGTATGGGCCGCAAGGCCTTTTGAGGTACTTCTTTTCCTTGTAACTCCTTGTAACTCTCCCCTTGTTATATACAGGGAGTCCCATAAGTCTGATGTTATTCTCTCTCTCTCTCTCTCTCTCTCTGTCCTCGTTATATACAGGGACTCCCATAAGTCCGATCTTATTCTCTCTTTCTCTCTCCTGGTTATTTACAGGGAGTCCCATCAATCCGATCTTATTCAATCTCTCTCTCTCAATCTCTCCTCGTTATATACAGGGAGTGCCATAAGTCCGATCTTATTCTGCATATCTCTCTCTCTCCTCTTTATATACAGGGAGTCCAATAAGTTCGATCGTATTCTCTTTCTCTCTCTCTCTCCCTCACTCTCCCCTTGTTATATACAGGGAGTCCCATAAGTCTGATGTTATTCTCTCTCTATCTTTCCTGGATATATACATGGAGTCCCATAAGTTCGATATTATTCTCTATCTCTCTCTCCTCATTATATAGACGGAGTCCGATAAGTCATATCTTGTTCGCTATCTCTCTCTACTCGTTATATACATGGAGTCCCATAAGTCCTGTCTTATTCTCTCTGTCTGCTGGTTATATACAGGGAGTTCCATAATTCCGAAGTTATTCTCTCTCTCTCTCCTCATTATATACAGGGAGTCCCATAAGTCCGATCTTGTTCTCTATCTCTACTCGTTATATACAGGGAGTCCCATAATTTCCATCTTATTCTCTATCTCTCTCACCTCATTATATACAGGGAGTCCCATAAGTCCGATTTTGTTCTCTATCTATCTCTAGTCGTTATATACAGGGAGTCCCATATGTCCCATCTTATTCTCTCTCTCTCTCTCTCTCTCTCTCTCTCTCTCTTGTTTCGGAACAAGGAGATTGTGCTCTCACTGTACAATTCCCTTGTTCGGCCGTACCTGGAGTATGCTGTGCAGTTCTGGTCGCCCACCCTCAGGAAAGATATTGAGAGGCTGGAGCGAGTGCAGGCGAGGGCCACAAAGTTAATCCCTTCCGTTAGGCATATGGGCTACAATCGACGGTTACGCGCCCTGAACTTGTTTTCGCTTGAATCTCGGAGGCTGCGCGGTCAACTGATCGAGGTTTTCAAGCTCTTACGAGGGTTCAACGATGTCGATTTTAGAAGTATCTTTAGTTTAAATGATAACCCAACTCGCAACAATGGTTGGAAGTTGGATTTGAAACGGTTTAGGACTAGTGTGTGTGGGAATTACTTTACGTATAAGATCTGTGACACATGGAACAGGTTACCTTCGGAAGTTGTGAACAGTTCCTCTGTGTATCAGTTCAAGAAAAGGTTAGACGAAATCTTGCACAGTATTTGAGTGTGTAAAGACATTTAGGACCTCAGTCTGCGGAAATTTCTTTTCCTATAAAATAGTTAATATCTGGAACCAACTTCCCTCAGAGGTTGTTTCCAGTCAAAGTGTAAATCTGTTTAAAAATAGGCTAGACAAAGTACTGAACACACTCATAGTTTAAGATTAAAACCTCAGAAAACTCTGCAGGAGTTCTCTTGCTCGGTGTCTCTGTGAGCAAGCTAAATATAGAGCTATTTATATATTCTCCACTTTCCTGTAAAATTTCCTTGGCTACTTTTCCAGGGTCAAGGTATTTTCTTCAACCTTTTTCCGTACCTGTCTCTGGCAGGGAGGGAGCGGAGGGTAGGGAGAGAGCCTTCTACTTTTCTATCCAGTTTTCTACTACTGCTAGGATAGTTGACAGAAAAATAAACTTTTACAAAATTTTCCCTGGCACCCGTTGCCATTGGTACCTCCTCGGTATGGGCCGCAAGGCCTTTTGAGGTTCTTCTTTTCCTTGTAACTCCTTGTAACTCTCTTTCTCTTTCTCTCCCTTTCTCTCTCTTTCTCTCTCTCTCTCTTTCTCTCTCTCTCTTTCTCTCTCTCTCTCTCTTTCTCTCTCTCTCTCTTTCTCTCTCCCCCGCAGGGGGTATAAAGGTTATGCACATTTCTTCTGGATGTAGTAAACTTTATACTTGGGGTGTGACAGTCCTCCGGTCCCGAGTCGTGGGATTCTAGAGGAACTGGCTGCCAGTTCCTTTTGGTTCTCTCTCTTTCGGGAGGGCGGGTGAAGTATTTTGCACAATCCCGTCCCGTGGGTTACTAGGACCCCATCCCATCCCTACGCTGTCCTTTTAGCTTACATTAAGGATGTTCAACTTTTCTTTTAGTATTAAGTCTTTTTCTCTTCTTTTACTATTAGGACCCTACTGCTACCTCATGTGTGGGAAGAGAGGCTTTGGAACCTCAATAAATAACCATTTACCGCTCGTAGGTTGTGAGAGACTGGGATGGAGGGGTCCCAGGCGTAGGGGCGCGATGAATGGAGTGTGGCTAGTGCCCCGTTAAGCCCATTCCTAACGCGTAATGGCCTGACCAGCCCCCTGCGACCGTTCTTTGGTGACCAATTGATGGTGCTTGGCTGTACTGCTCTGAGGTGAGAGAGCTTTACTGCCCAGCTGGCTGCCAGGCCAGCGTAAAGTCTCGGGCGTAGCCTCTGGGTCTGGTGGGATATCCCTTGAACACTGGATTCTAAGAGTCTGGCCGCTTGTGAGTGACTAGTAAGACTTAGTAAGGGGCTGCATCTCGCTGTCGCTCCTGGCGGAAAATCCGTGACGCTTGCGTCGCGAGTGTTTGTCAGTTGGTAGCTGCGACACGTTTGGGACTGTCCGGCCCTGGGGAGACCTTTGGTCGGTGCGGCAGCAGGAGAGGTGTAGTCTTCTGGAAGGAATGAACGTCACTTGCAAAAAGGCGGATGCGTCAGGGAGTCCCATCAGTCCGATCTTATTCAATCTCTCTCTCTCAATCTCTCCTCGTTATATACAGGGAGTGCCATCAGTCCGTTCTTATTCTGTATCTCTCTCTCTCCTCTTTATATACAGGGAGTCCAATAAGTTCGATCGTATTCTCTTTCTCTCTCTCTCTCCCTCTCTCTCCCCTTGTTATATACAGGGAGTCCCATAAGTCTGATGTTATTCTCTCTCTATCTTTCCTGGATATATACATGGAGTCCCATAAGTCCGATCTTATTCTCTCTCTCTCTCTCTCTCTCTCTCTGTCCTCGTTAAATACAGGGAGTCCCATAAGCCCGATCGTATTTTCTATCTCTCTCCTTGTTATATACAGGGAGTCCAATAAGTCCGAACTTCTTCTCTCACCGTCTCCCCTCGTTTATATACAGGGAGTCCCATAAGTCAGATCTTATTCTCTATCTCTCTCTCCTCATTATATACCGGGAGTCCCATAAGTCAGATCTTGTTCTCCATCTCTCTCTACTCGTTATATACATGGAGTCCCATAAGTCCGGTCTTATTCTCTCTCTCTCCAGGTTATATACAGGGAGTTCTATAATTCCGATCTTATTCTCTCTCTCTCCTCATTATATACAGGGAGTTCTATAATTCCGATCTTATTCTCTATCTCTCTCTCCTCATTATATACAGGGAGTTCCATAAATCCGATCTTGTTCTCTATCTCTCTCTACTCGTCATATAGAGGGAGTCCCATAAGTCCGATTTTGTTCTCTATCTATCTCTACTCGTTTTATACAGGGAGTCCAATATGTCCCATCTTATTCTCTCCGTCTCTCTCTCCCTTTCTCTCTGTGTCCTCGTTATATAGAGGGAGTACCATAAGTCCGATCTTATTCTCTCTTTCTCTCTCCTGGTTATTTACAGGGAGTCGCATCAGTCCGATCTTATTCAATATCTCTCTCATCTCTCCTCGTTATATACAGGGAGTCGCATACGTCCGTTCGTATTTTCTCTCTCTCACCTAGTTATATACAGGGAGTCCAAAAATTCCGACCTTTTTCTCTCTCCTTCTCCCCTCGTTTATATACAGGGAGTCCCATAAGTCCGACCTTATTTTCTCTCCGTCTCCATTCGGTTATATACATGGAGTCCCATAATTCATATCTTATTCTCTATCTCTCTCTCCTCATTATATACAGGGTGTCCCATAAATCCGATCTTGTTCTCTATCTCTCACTACTCGTCATATAGAGGGAGTCCCATCAGTCCGATCTTATTCAATATCTCTCTCTCAATCTCTCCTCGTTATATACAGGGAGTCCCATACGTCCGATCGTATTTTCTCTCTCTCTCCTAGTTATATAGAGGGAGTCCAATAATTCCGACCTTTTTCTCTCCCCGTCTCCCCTCGGTTATATAAAGGGAGTCTCATAAGTCCGACCTTATTCTCTCTCCGTCTCCCCTCTTTTATATACAGGGAGTCCCATAAGTCAGATCTTATTCTCTATCTCTCTCTCCTCATTATATACAGGGAGTCCCATAAGTCAGATCTTATTCTCTATCTCTCTCTCCTCATTATATACAGGGAGTCCCATAAGTCAGATCTTGTTCTCTCTCTCTCTCTACTCGTTATATACATGGAGTCCCATAAGTCCGGACTTATTCTCTCTCTCTCCAGGTTATATACAGGGTGTTCCATAATTCCGATCTTATTCTCTCTCTCTCGCCTCATTATTTACAGGGAGTTCCATAAGTCCAATCTTGTTCTCTATCTATCTCTACTCGTTATATAGAGGGAGTCCCATAAGTCCCATCTTATTCTCTATCTCTCTCTCCTCATTATATACAGGGAGTCCCATAAGTCCGATCTTATTCTGTATCTCTCTCTCTCCTCGTTATATACAGGGAGTCCAATAAGTCCGATCGTATTCTCTTTCTCTCTCTCTATCCCTCTCTCTCCCCTTGTTATAAACAGGGAGTCCCATAAGTCTGATTTTATTCTCTCTCTATCTTTCCTGGATATATACATGGAGTCCCATAAGTCCGATCTTATTCTCTATCTCTCTCTCCTCATTATATAGAGGGAGTCCGATAAGTAAGATCTTGTTCTCTATCTCTCTCTACTCGTTATATACATGGAGTCCCATAAGTCCGGTCTTATTCTCTCTCTCTCTCCTGGTTATATACAGGGAGTCCCATAAGTCCGATCTTGTTCTCTATCTCTTCTCGTTATATACAGGGAGTCCCATAATTCCCATCTTATTCTCTATCTCTCTCACCTCATTATATACAGGGAGTCCTATAAGTCCGATTTTGTTCTCTATCTATCTCTACTCGTTATATACAGGGAGTCCCATATGTCCCATCTTATTCTCTCTCTCTCTCTCCGCAGGGGGTATAAACCTCCGCAGGGGGTATAAAGGTTATGCACATTTCTTCTGGATGTAGTAAACTTTATACTTGGGGTGTGACAGCCCTCCGGTCCCGAGTCGTGGGATTCTAGAGGAACTGGCTGCCAGCTCCTTTAGGTTCTCTCTCTCTTTCGGGAGGGCGGGTAAAGTATTTTGCACAATCCGTCCCGTGGGTTACTAGGACCCCATCCCATCCCTACTCTTCCTTTTAGATTACTTAAGGTTGTTCTCCTCTCACTGCAAAAAAAAAAAAAAAAAAAAAAAAAAAAAACTTTTCTTTTAGTATTAAGTCTTTTTCTCTTCTTTTACTATTAGGACCCTACTGCTACCTCATGCGTGGGAAGAGAGGCTTTGGAACCTCTATAAATAACACCATTTAACGCTCCTAGGTTGTGAGAGACTGGGATGGAGGGGTCCCAGGCGTAGGGGCGCGATGAATGGAGTGTGGCTATTGCCCCGTTAAGCCCATTCCTAACGCGTAATGGCTTGACCAGCCCCCTGCGACCGTTCTTTGGTGACCAATTGATGGTGCTTGGCTGTACTGCTCTGAGGTGAGAGGGCTTTACTGCCCAGCTGGCTGCCAGGCCAGCGTAAAGTCTCGGGCGTAGCCTCTTGGTCTGGTGGGATATCCCTTGAACACTGGATTCTAAGAGTCTGGCCCACTTGTGAGTGACTAGTAAGACTTAGTAAGGGGCTGCATCTCGCTGTCGCTCCTGGCGGAAAATCCGTGACGCTTGCGTCGCGAGTGTTTGTCAGTTGGTAGCTGCGACACGTTTGGGACGGTCCGGCCCTGGGGAGACCTTTGGTCGGTGCGGCAGCAGGAAAGGTGTAGTCTTCTGGAAGGAATGAACGTCACTTGCAAAAAGGCGGATGCGTCTACGCGCGGGATGAATTCACCCCCCCCCTTTTTTATATACTGGTCATAACGTTTTTTGGATAGTTTTCATTGCTAGAACGCTTTATCTTATTCAGAGTATTCAGAAAAAACAAAAAAAAAGAGAAAATATGGCAGGGCCAGCTAAATTGAAAGCAGAATGCTTTAAATGTAAAGTTAATCATTGGTGCGTAGACTTCCCAGAGGGTAGTATCAGCGATATCACATCCCTTAGTGTATGTTTGTTTTGTAAACTTAGAGAAACCACGAAAAGGAAGTTAAAGAGCTAAAGGAATTAGTAAAAAAGCTTGAAGCTAGGGTCGTAGCACTGGAAATCCAACCCAGTGGACAAGATCAAATTAAAAACACACCAGCAGATTCAAACTGTAAGATTAAGTATCTAGAACAAAGGGAGGGCTCAAAGAAGGGGCTGATAGAGAAGGGTGGGAAGGGATCGATAGAGAAGGGTGGGCAGGGGCCAATGAAGAAAAAGGGTGGGAAGGGGCCTGCTGATGGCCCAAAGAAACCGAAGGATGTAGCTACCTGTCGGGGTGGGTCGGGTGGTGTAACTGCGTGTATGGGTGGCGACGGGTTTCGAAAGGTCTCGGGCAAGAAGGCTGCGAAGCCGAAGCCTGAGACCCCAGTTGCCCCTGTCAAGACCTCTAACCGCTTTAGTCTCCTGTGCTCGAAGGAGGAAGACACCATTTTGATTGGGGACTCGCAGATCAGGGGCCAGGAGAAGTACTTTGCTTCTGCAAACCGGGATGGGAGGAAGGTAAGGTGCTTACCTGGGCGGGGAAGGCGCACTTAAGGAAGGAGGTAGAGAAGGTGCGCGTGGCTAGTCGGAGGACTGCGATCGTTGTCCACGCTGTGGCAATGACCTGTTCCTCAAAGGCGGTGGGGTAGGTCTTACTGAAGGGATCATCACCGAGATCATGTCTCTTGCGGATGATCTAAAACTGAAGACAGACAGAGGAATGTTAATGGGTATTTTACCGCGAATGAATGTCAGTGACCACGCGCTCAGTAAGGTCATTGGCATCAACGAGAGGGTACAAGACTTGTGCGTTCCGCTGGGCGTGAAGTTTATTGACCCCTTCGATGCATTTTCGGGTAGGTGGGACCTTTACCAGAGGGATGGTGTCCACCTCAATAACAAGGGTAAAGGTGTGCTAGGCGCGCTGCTCGACCGGCACCTATACAGAATGGTGAGGTCGAGTCCGGGGAGAGATGATGGGCCCCCACCTGGGAGAGATGAGGATGAGCCGGTGGCGGACATACCTTCGACTGAAGGGTGCGTCGAAGTACAGGTGGGTGACCCTCCTCCTACGTTGGAGGGGGCTCAGTCTCCTGCGGAAGTTGCCCCCTCGTTAGTGAGGGGCTCTTCAACTCCCGACAGCCCTGGCTGTTCGGGAAACGGGTCGTGCTAGGGGGCGGTCAGAATAGGGAAGGCTCCCTCCGTGCAATGCTTTTTAATGCTAGGTCAATTAGGAACAAGTTTCGCGAGCTACGGGCGCTCTTAGCATCAGAATACCAGGATATCGTTGCTATCACCGAGTCCTGGATTCATACTGATCGTAGGGACTACGTTGGGGAGTTCGAAATTCCCGGGTATAGAATGTTTCGCAAAGACCGCACCCGTGGGGAGGGGGGTGGGACACTAATATACGTCAGAGACACTTTGAGTCCGGTTGACTGCCAGTTCCGGTCGGAACGGGAGCTGCTTGGCGTCGATCTGAACGTGGGAGGGACGAACTATAGGTTAATCTTGGTGTACAGACCTCCGCATCTCCTCCTCGAGGAGGATACAGCCCTGTACACCGAACTCAGTAGCCTGCTAGGGGATAGGGTGTGTGTAGTTTTAGGAGACTTCAACTGTCGCGGCATAAAGTGGGAAAACAGGACTGCCGATGCTGAAGGGAGGAGGCTAGTTGGCTTTGCTGATGAGAACTTCCTCACTCAGTGGGTCAACGAGCCTACACGAGGCGAAAGCGTTCTAGACTTAGTATTCACGACCGAAGACAACCTCGTCACTGGCCTCACCGTTGACGAATCGTTGGGCGGGAGTGATCACGGTCTTATTAGGTTCCGTGTGTGCGTCTCTCGGGTGAAGCGTAGTACCTCGAGAGGCAGTAAGCTCGATCTACGGCGGGCGAACTTTGTTAGCCTCAGGGATAGCGTAGCAGAGATGGGGTTAGAGGTTGGCGGCGATGTTGAGGGAGTGTGGAGTGCATTCCGGGACGAGTTTATGGTGCTGCAGTCTGCTGCCATACCCTCAAAACCGGTCACCCCTGCTTCAACGCAGCCTAAGTGGTTCAATCGTGGCATCGCTTCGGCTATCCGAAATAGGAAAGTAGCGTATAGGAGGGCGAAGGCAAATCGTTCCCACGAGAACACTGAAGCGTATGTCCGCCTGTGTAGGGAAGTGAAGGCGAAGGTTAGGCTAGCGAAACGTAACGAAGAACTACGGGTGGCAAGCCTCTGCAAGGGGAACCCTAAGGAGTTCTTCAGTTATGTTAATAGTAGAAAGCCCATTAGAAGCATGATAGGTCCTTTAAAGGACGGAAGCGGCGTTCTGCGGACCTCCGACGCGGACATCGCCTAATGTGCTTAATGAGTACTTTGCGGGAGTGTTCACCAGGGAGGATACCCGCGTCATCCCCGAGCCAGCTGTGAGGCACGAAGGTGCTGGCCTGGATAGTGTTAGATGTACCGCGACAGTCGTTGCTCATAGAATAGACAAACTGAGCGCGTTTAAGGCTCCTGGGCCAGACCAGTTTCTCCCCAGTGTTTTGCGAGAAGTGCGCGACCAGGTGGCTCCCCACCTGGCTACAGTCTTCAACAAATCGTTGGATGGGCCAGGTGCCTGGTGACTGGAGGGAGGCCAACGTGACCCCTATCTTTAAGAAAGGGGATCACGAAAGTCCAGGGAACTATCGTCCTATTAGTCTCACTTCAGTTGTAGGTAAATTATTAGAAAGGATAATAGCTGATAGAATCGTTGACCATTTGGATTCCTACAAGCTGCTTGGGGACTCCCAACATGGGTTTAGACGGCATAGGTCGTGTCTCACCAACTTGCTCGAGTTTTTCCACGTCATGTTGAGTGAGTACGATAAGAGTAGGGCGATTGATATACTTTATCTCGACTTTCAGAAAGCCTTTGATAAGGTACCTCACCGCCGGCTAATGGCGAAAGTGCGCGCGCTGGGTATCGGTGGGGAAATAGGTAGGTGGATTGAAAACTGGCTGAGGAATAGGCGGCAGAGGGTGGTAATTAAAGGGCTAGTTCGGGTTGGGCCTCGGTCACTGTGGGGTTCCTCAGGGTTCCGTTTTGGGGCCACTGTTGTTTACCATTTACATAAATGATATCGACGGTGGCATCGTCAGTCGGATCGCCAAATTCGCTGATGACACCAAGCTTGGGGCCAATGTTGGACGCCCGAAGCGATCGAGGAACTGCGTGCGGACCTAGGTAGGATAGGAGAGTGGTCCGAAAAATGGCAAATGCCGTTTAACTTGGGTAAATGCAAAGTGATGCACATTGGCTACGCCAATCCCAAGTCGGACTACTCGATGTTGGGCAGTAATATCGAGGTGACTGATTTAGAAAAGGACTTGGGTGTGCTAATTAGCAGCGACCTTAAGTTTACGAAACAGTGTGTAGAGGTGGAAAAGAAAGCCCAGAAACTATTGGGTTATATCAGGAGGCAATTTCAGTTTCGGAACAAGGAGATTGTGCTCTCACTGTACAATTCCCTTGTTCGGCCGTACCTGGAGTATGCTGTGCAGTTCTGGTCGCCCACCCTCAGGAAAGATATTGAGAGGCTGGAGCGAGTGCAGGCGAGGGCCACAAAGTTAATCCCTTCTGTTAGGCATATGGGCTACAATCGACGGTTACGCGCCCTGAACTTGTTTTCGCTTGAAACTCGGAGGCTGCGCGGTCAACTGATCGAGGTTTTCAAGCTCTTACGACGGTTGAACGATGTCGATTTTAGAAGTATGTTTAGTTTAAATGATAACCCAACTCGCAACAATGGTTGGAAGTTGGATTTGAAACGGTTTAGGACTAGTGTGTGTGGGAATTACGTTACGTATAAGATCTGTGACACATGGAACAGGTTACCTTCGGAAGTTGTGAACAGTTCCTGTGTGGATCAGTTCAAGAAAAGGGTAGACGAAATCTTGCACACTATTTGAGTGTGTAAAGACATTTAGGACCTCAGTCTGCGGAAATTTCTTTTCCTATAAAATAGTTAATATCTGGAACCAACTTCCCTCAGAGGTTGTTTCCAGTCAAAGTGTAAATCTGTTTAAAAATAGGCTAGACAAAGTACTGAACACACTCATAGTTTAAGATTAAAACCTCAGAAAACTCTGCAGGAGTTCGCTTGCTCGGTGTCTCTGTGAGCAAGCTAAATATAGAGCTATTTATATATTCTCCACTTTCCTGTAAAATTTCCTTGGCTACTTTTCCAGGGTCAAGGTATTTTCTTCAACCTTTTTCCGTACCTGCCTCTGGCAGGGAGGGAGCGGAGGGTGGGGAGAGAGCCTTCTACTTTTCTATCCAGTTTTCTACTACTGCTAGGATAGTTGAAAGAAAAATAAACTTTTACAAAATTTTCCCTGGCACCCGTTGCCATTGGTACCTCCTCGGTATGGGCCGCAAGGCCTTTTGAGGTACTTCTTTTCCTTGTAACTCCTTGTAACTCTCTCTGTCTGTTTCTCTCGGTGTCCTCGTTATATACAGGGACTCCCATAAGTCCGATCTTATTCTCTCTTTCTCTCTCCTGGTTATTCACAGGGAGTCCCATCAGTCCGATCTTATTCAATCTCTCTCTCTCAATCTCTCCTCGTTATATACAGGGAGTGCCATAAGTCCGATCTTATTCTCTATCTCTCTCTCTCCTCTTTATATACAGGGAGTCCAATATGTTCGATCGTATTCTCTTTCTCTCTCTTTCTCTCCCTCTCTCTCCCCTTCTTATATACAGGGAGTCCCATAAGTCTGATGTTATTCTCTCTCTATCTTTCCTGGATATTTACATGGAGTCCCATAAGTCCGATCTTATTCTTTCTCTCTCTCTCTTTCTCTCTGTGTCCTCGTTATATACAGGGAGTCCCATAAGTCCGATCTTATTCTCTCTTTCTATCTCCTGGTCATTTACAGGGAGTCCCAACAGTCCGATCTTATTCAATCTCTCTCTCTCAATCTCTCCTCGTTATATACAGGGAGTCCTATACGTCCGATCGTATTTTCTCTCTCTCTATTAGTTATATCAGGGAGTCCATTAATTCCGACCTTTTCTTTCTCCTTCTCCCCTCGGTTATATACAGGGAGTCCCATAAGTCCGACCTTATTTTCTCTCCGTCTCCCCTCGGTTATATACAGGGAGTTCCATAATTTCGATCTTTTCTCTCTCTCTCTCTCATTATATACAGGGAGTCCCATAAGTCGGATCTTGTTCTCTATCTATCTCTATCGTTATATACAGGAGTCCAATAAGTTCGATCGTATTCTCTTTCTCTCTCTCTCTCCCTCTCTGTCCCCTTGTTATATGCAGGGGGTCCCATAAGTCTATGATATTCTCTCTCTATCTTTCCTGGATATATACATGGAGTCCCATAAGTCCGATCTTATTCTCTCTCTCTCTCTCTCTTTCTCTCTCGTCCTCGTTATATACAGGGAGTGCCATAAGTCCGATCGTATTTTCTATCTCTCTCCTTGTTATATACAGGTAGTCCAATAAGTCCGAACTTCTTCTCTCTCCGTCTCCTCGTTATATACAGGGAGTCCATAAGTCAGACTTATTCTCTCTCCGTCTCCCTCGGTTATATACAGGGAGTCCCATAAGTCAGATCTTATTCTCTATCTCTCTCTCCTCATTATATACAGGGAGTTCCATAAATCAGATCTTGTTCTCTATCTCTCTCTACTCGTCATATAGACGGAGTCCCATAAGTCCGATCTTATTCTATCTTTCTCTCTCATGGTTATTTACGGGGAGTCCCATCAGTCCGATCTTATTCAATCTATCTCTCTTAATCTCTCCTCGTTATATACAGGGAGTCATATACGTCCGATCGTATTTTCTCTCTCTCTCCTACTTATATACAGGGAGTCCATAATCCGACCTTTTTATCTCTCCGTCTCCCTTCGATTATATACAGGAGTCCCATAAGTCCGACCTTATTTTCTCTCCGTCTCCCCTCGGTTATATACAGGAAGTCCCATAAGTCAGATCTTATTCTCTCTTTCTCTCCCTGGTTATTTACAGGGAGTCCCATCAGTCCGATCTTATTCAATATCTCACTCTCAATCTCTCCTCGTTATATACAGGGAGTCCCATACGTCCGATCGTATTTTCTCTCTCTCTCCTAGTTATATACAGGGAGTCCAATAATTCTGACCTTTTTCTCTCTCCGACTCCCCTCGGTTATATACAGGGAGTCTCATAAGTCCGACCTTATTCTCTATCCGTCTCCCCTCGTTTATATACAGGCGTCCCATAAGTCAGATCTTTTTCTCTATCTCTCGCTCCTCATTATATACAGGGAGTCCCATAAGTCAGATCTTATTCTCTATCTCTCTCTCCTCATTATATACAGGGAGGCCCATAAGTCAGATCTTGTTCTCTATCTCTCTCTACTCGTTATATACATGGAGTCCCATAAGTCCGGACTTATTCTCTCTCTCTCCTGGTTATATACAGGGAGTTCCATAATTCCGATCTTATTCTCTCTCTCTCGCCTCATTATATACAGGGAGTCCCATAAGTCCGATCTTGTTCTCTATCTATCTCTACTCGTTATATACAGGGAGTCCCCAAGTCCCATCTTATTCTCTATCTCTCTCTGCTCATTATATACAGGGAGTCCCATAAGTCCGATCTTATTCTGTATCTCTCACTCTCATCGTTATATACAGGGAGTCCAATAAGTTCGATCGTACTCTCTTTCTCTCTTTCTCTCCCTCTCTCTCCCCTTGTTATAAACAGGAAGTCCCATAAGTCTGATTTTATTCCCTCTCTATCTTTCCTGGATATATACATGGAGTCCCATAAGTCCGATCTTATTCTCTATCTCTCTCTCCTCATTATATAGAGGGAGTCCGATAAGTCAGATCTTGTTCGCTATCTCTCTCTACTCGTTATATACATGGAGTCCCATAAGTCCGGTCTTATTCTCTCTGTCTGATGGTTATACACAGGGAGTTCCATAATTCCGATCTTATTCTCTCTCTCTCTCCTCATTATATACATGGAGTCCCAAAAGTCCGATCTTATTCTCTATCTCTACTCGTTATATACAGGGAGTCCCATAATTCTCATCTTATTCTCTATCTCTCTCACCTCATTATATACAGGGAGTCCCATAAGTCCGATTTTGTTCTCTATCTATCTCTACTCGTTATATACAGGGAGTCACATATGTCCCATCTTATGCTCTCTCTCTCTCTCTCTCTCTCTCTCTCTCTCCCTTTCACCCGATGCCATTGGTACCTCCTCGGTATGGGTCGCAAGGCCTTTTCAGGTACTTCTTTTCCTTGTAACTCCTTGTAACTCTCTCTCTCTCTCTCTCTCTCTCTCTCTCTCTCTTTCTCTCTGTGTCCTCGTTATATACATGGACTCCCATAAGTCCGATCTTATTCTCTCTTTCTCTCTCCTGCTTATTCACAGGGAGTCCCATCAGTCCGATCTTATTCAAACTCTCTCTCTCAATCTCTCCTCGTTATATACAGGGAGTGCCATAAGTCCGATCTTATTTTGTATCTCTCTCTCTCCTCTTTATATACAGGGAGTCCAATAAGTTCGATCGTATTCTCTTTCTCTCTCTCTCTCTCTCCCTCTCTCTCCCCTTTTTATATACAGCGAGTCCCATAAGTCTGATGTTATTGTCTCTCTATCTTTCCTGGATATATACATGGAGTCCCATAAGTCCGATCTTATTCTCTCTCTCTCTCTCTTTCTCTCTCTCTGTCCTTGTTATATACAGGGAGTCCCATAAGTCCGATCGTATTTTCTATCTCTCCTTGTTATATACAGGGAGTCCAATAAGTCCGAACTTCTTCTCTCACCGTCTCTTCTCGTTTATATACAGGGAGTCCCATAAGTCAGATCTTATTCTCTATCTCTCTCTCCTCATTATATACCGGGAGTCTCATAAGTCAGATCTTGTTCTCCATCTCTCTCTACTCGTTATATACATGGAGTCCCATAAGTCCGGTCTTATTCTCTCTCTCTCCTGGTTATATACAGGGAGTTCTATAATTCCGATCTTATTCTCTCTCTCTCTCTCCTCATTATATAGAGGGAGTCCCATAAGTCGGATCTTGTTCTCTATCTATCTCTATCGTTATATACAGGGAGTCCAATAAGTTCGATCGTATTCTCTTTCTCTCTTTCTCTCCCTCTCTCTCCCCTTGTTATATGCAGGGAGTCCCATAAGTCTGATGTTATTCTCTCTCTATCTTTCCTGGATATATACATGGAGTCCCATAAGTCCGATCTTATTCTCTCTCTCTCTCTCTCTCTTGCTCTCTCTTTCCTCGTTATATACAGGGAGTGCCATAAGTCCGATCGTATTTTCTATCATTCTCCTTGTTATATACAGGTATTCCAATAAGTCCGAACTTTTTCTCTCTCCGTCTCCCCTCGGTTATATACAGGGAGTCTCATAAGTCCTACCTTATTCTCTCTCCTTCTCCCCTCGGTTATATACAGGGAGTCCCATAAGTCAGATCTTATTCTCTATCTCTCTCTCCTCATTATATACAGGGAGTTCCATAAATCCGATCTTTTTCTCTATCTCTCTCTACTCGTCATAGAGAGGGTCCCATAAGTCCGATTTTGTTCTCTATCTATCTCTACTCGTTTTATACAGGGAGCTCCATATGTCCCATCTTATTCTCTCCGTCTCTCTCTCCCTTTCTCTCTGTGTCCTCGTTATATACAGGGAGTCCCATAAATCCGATCTTATTCTCTCTTTCTCTCTCCTGGTTATTTACAGGGAGTCCCATCAGTCCGATCTTATTCAATCTCTCTCTCTCAATCTCTCCTCGTTATATACAGGGAGTCCCTTACGTCCGATCGTATTTTCTCTCTCTCTCCTAGTTATATACTGGGAGTCCAATAATTCCGACCTTTTTCTCTCTCCGTCTCCCCTCGGTTTATACAGGGAGTCACATAAGTCCGACCTTATTTTCTCTCCGTCTCCCCTCGGTTATATACAGGGAGTCCCATAATTCCTATCTTATTCTCTATCTCTCCCTCATCATTATATACAGGGAGTCCCATAAATCCGATCTTGTTCTCTATCTCTCTCTACTCGTCATATAGAGGGAGTCCCATAAGTCCGATCTTTTTCTATCTTTCTCTCTCATGGTTATTTACAGGGAGTCCCATCAGTCCGATCTTATTCAATCTCTCTCTCTTAATCTCTCCTCGTTATATACAGGGAGTCATATACGTCCGATCGTATTTTCTCTCTCTCCTACTTATATACAGGGAGTCCAATAATCCGACCTTTTTATCTCTCCGTCTCCCTTCGGTTATATACAGGGAGTCCCATAAGTCCAACCTTATTTTCTCTCCGTCTCCCTCGGTTATATACAGGAAGTCCCATAAGTCAGATCTTATTCTCTCTCTCTCTCCTCATTATATACAGGGAGTCCCGTAAGTCCGATCTTGTTGTCTATCTATCTCTACTCGTTATATACAGGGAGTCCCATAATTCCCATCTTATTCTCTATCTCTCTCTCCTCATTATATACAGGGCGTTCCATAAATCCGATCTTGTTCTCTATCTCTCTCTACTCGTCATATAGAGGGAGTCCCATAAGTCCGATTTCGTTCTCTATCTATCTCTACTCTGTTATATACAGGGACTCCCATATGTCCCATCTTATTCTCACTCCGAAGGGGTATAAACTCCGCAGGGGGTATAAAGCAGTTATGCAGTTACTCCGCATATAAAGGTTATGCACATTTCTTCTGGATGTAGTAAACTTTATACTTGGGGTGTGACAGCCCTCCGGTCCCGAGTCGTGGGATTCTAGAGGAACTGGCTGCCAGCTCCTTTAGGTTCTCTCTCTCTTTCGGGAGGGCGGGTAAAGTATTTTGCACAATCCCGTCCCGTGGGTTACTAGGACCCCATCCCATCCCTACTCTGTCCTTTTAGATTACGTTAAGGTTGTTCTCCTCTCACTGCAAAAAAAAAAAAAAAAAAAAAAAAACTTTTCTTTTAGTATTAAGTCTTTTTCTCTTCTTTTACTATTAGGACCCTACTGCTACCTCATGCGTGGGAAGAGAGGCTTTGGAACCTCTATAAATAACACCATTTAACGCTCGTAGGTTGTGAGAGACTGGGATGGAGGGGTCCCAGGCGTAGGGGCGCGATGAATGGAGTGTGGCTAGTGCCCCGTTAAGCCCATTCCTAACGCGTAATGGCCTGACCAGCCCCCTGCGACCGTTCTTTGGTGACCAATTGATGGTGCTTGGCTGTACTGCTCTGAGGTGAGAGGGCTTTACTGCCCAGCTGGCTGCCAGGCCAGCGTAAAGTCTCGGGCGTAGCCTCTGGGTCTGGTGGGATATCCCTTGAACACTGGATTCTAAGAGTCTGGCCGCTTGTGAGTGACTAGTAAGACTTAGTAAGGGGCTGCATCTCGCTGTCGCTCCTGGCGGAAAATCCGTGACGCTTGCGTCGCGAGTGTTTGTCAGTTGGTAGCTGCGACACGTTTGGGACGGTCCGGCCCTGGGGAGACCTTTGGTCGGTGCGGCAGCAGGAGAGGTGTAGTCTTCTGGAAGGAATGAACGTCACTTGCAAAAAGGCGGATGCGTCTACGCGCGGGATGAATTCACCCCCCCCCCCTTTTTTATATACTGGTCATAACGTTTTTGGATAGTTTTCATTGCTAGAACGCTTTATCTTATTCAGAGTATTCAGAAAACAAAAAAAAAAGAGAAAATATGGCAGGGCCAGCTAAATTGAAAGCAGAATGCTTTAAATGTAAAGTTAATCATTGGTGCGTAGACTTCCCAGAGGGTAGTATCAGCGATATCACATCCCTTAGTGTATGTTTGTTTTGTAAACTTAGAGACAACCACGAAAAGGAAGTTAAAGAGCTAAAGGAATTAGTAAAAAAGCTTGAAGCTAGGGTCGTAGCACTGGAAATCCAACCCAGTGGACAAGATCAAATTAAAAACACACCAGCAGATTCAAACTGTAAGATTAAGTATCTAGAACAAAGGGAGGGCTCAAAGAAGGGGCTGATAGAGAAGGGTGGGAAGGGATCGATAGAGAAGGGTGGGCAGGGCCAATGAAGAAAAAGGGTGGGAAGGGGCCTGCTGATGGCCCAAAGAAACCGAAGGATGTAGCTACCTGTCGGGGTGGGTCGGGTGGTGTAACTGCGTGTATGGGTGGCGACGGGTTTCGAAAGGTCTCGGGCAAGAAGGCTGCGAAGCCGAAGCCTGAGACCCCAGTTGCCCCTGTCAAGACCTCTAACCGCTTTAGTCTCCTGTGCTCGAAGGAGGAAGACACCGTTTTGATTGGGGACTCGCAGATCAGGGGCCAGGAGAAGTACTTTGCTTCAGCAAACCGGGATGGGAGGAAGGTAAGGTGCTTACCTGGGCGGGGAACGGCGCACTTAAGGAAGGAGGTAGAGAAGGTGCGCGTGGCTAGTCGGAGGACTGCGATCGTTGTCCACGCTGGTGGCAATGACCTGTTCCTCAAAGGCGGTGGGGTAGGTCTTACTGAAGGGATCATCACCGAGATCATGTCTCTTGCGGATGATCTAAAACTGAAGACAGACAGGGGAATGTTAATGGGTATTTTACCGCGAATGAATGTGTCAGTGACCACGCGCTCAGTAAGGTCATTGGCATCAACGAGAGGGTACAAGACTTGTGCGTTCCGCTGGGCGTGAAGTTTATTGACCCCTTCGATGCATTTTCGGGTAGGTGGGACCTTTACCAGAGGGATGGTGTCCACCTCAATAACAAGGGTAAAGGTGTGCTAGGCGCGCTGCTCGACCGGCACCTATACAGAATGGTGAGGTCGAGTCCGGGGAGGATGATGGGCCCCCACCGGGGAGAGATGAGGATGAGCCGGTGGCGGACATACCTTCAACTGAAGGGTGCGTCGAAGTACAGGTGGGTGACCCTCCTACGTTGGAGGGGGCTCACTCCTGCGGAAGTTGCCCCCTCGTAGTGAGGGGCTCTTCAACTCCCGACAGCCCTGGCTGTTCGGGAAACGGGTCGTGCTAGGGGGCGGTCAGAATAGGGAAGGCTCCCTCCGTGCAATGCTTTTTAATGCTAGGTCAATTAGGAACAAGTTTTGCGAGCTACGGGCGCTCTTAGCATCAGAATACCAGGATATCGTTGCTATCACCGAGTCCTGGATTCATACTGATCGTAGGGACTACGTTGGGGAGTTCGAAATTCCCGGGTATAGAATGTTTCGCAAAGACCGCACCCGTGGGGAGGGGGGTGGGGTACTAATATACGTCAGAGACACGTTGAGTCCGGTTGACTGCCAGTTCCGGTCGGAACGGGAGCTGCTTGGCGTCGATCTGAACGTGGGAGGGACGAACTATAGGTTAATCTTGGTGTACAGACCTCCGCATCTCCTCCTCGAGGACGATACAGCCCTGTACACCGAACTCAGTAGCCTGCTAGGGGATAGGGTGTGTGTAGTTTTAGGAGACTTCAACTGTCGCGGCATAAAGTGGGAAAAGAGGACTGCCGATGCTGAAGGGAGGAGGCTAGTTGACTTTGCTGATGAGAACTTCCTCACTCAGTGGGTCAACGAGCCTACACGAGGCGAAAGCGTTCTAGACTTAGTATTCACGACCGAAGACAACCTCGTCACTGGCCTCACCTTGACGAATCGTTGGGCGGGAGTGATCACGGTCTTATTAGGTTCCGTGTGTGCGTCCCTCGGGTGAAGCGTAGTAACTCGAGAGGCAGTAAGCTCGATCTCCGGCGGCGAACTTTGTTAGCCTCAGGGATAGCGTAGGAGATATGGGGTTAGAGGTCGGCGGCGATGTTGAGGGAGTGTGGAGTGCATTCCGGGACGAGTTTATGGTGCTGCAGTCTGCTGCCATACCCTCAAAACCGGTCACCCCTGCTTCAACGCAGCCTAAGTGGTTCAATCGTGACATCGCTTCGGCTATCCGAAATAGGAAAGTAGCGTATAGGAGGGCGAAGGCCAATCGTTCCCATGAGAACACTTTAGCGTATGTCCGCCTGTGTAGGGAAGTGAAGGCGAAGGTTAGGCTAGCGAAACGTAACGAAGAACTACGGGTGGCAAGCCTCTGCAAGGGGAACCCTAAGGAGTTCTTCAGTTATGTTAATAGTAGAAAGCCCATTAGAAGCATGATAGGTCCTTAAAGGACGGAAGCGGCGTTCTGCGGACCTCGACGCGGACATCGCCAATGTGCTTAATGAGTACTTTGCGGGAGTGTTCACCAGGGAGGACACCGCATCATCCCCGAGCCAGGTGTGAGGCACGAAGGTGCTGGCCTGGATAGTGTTCGATGTACCGCGACAGTCGTTGCCGATAGAATAGACAAACTGAGCGCGTTTAAGGCTCCTGGCCAGACCAGTTTCTCCCCAGAGTGTTGCGGGAGGTGCGCGACCAGGTGGCTCCCCACCTGGCTACAGTCTTCAACAAATCGTTGGAGACGGGCCAGGTGCCTGGTGACTGGAGGGAAGCCAACGTGACCCCTATCTTTAAGAAAGGGGATCAAAAGTCCAGGGAACTATCGTCGCATTAGTCTCACTTCAGTGTAGGTAAATTATTAGAGGGGATAATAGCGGATAGGATCGTTGACCATTTGGATTCCTACAAGCTGCTTGGGGACTCCCAACATGGGTTTAGACTGCATAGGTCGTGTCTCACCAACTTGCTCGAGTTTTTCCACGTAAGGAAACCGGGATGGGAGGAAGGTAAGGTGCTTACCTGGGCGGGGAACGGCGCACTTAAGGAAGGAGGTAGAGAAGGTGCGCGTGGCTAGTCGGAGGACTGCGATCTTGTCCACGCTGGTGGCAATGACCTGTTCCTCAAAGGCGGTGGGGTAGGTCTTACTGAAGGGATCATCACCGAGATCATGTCTCTTGCGGATGATCTAAAACTGAAGACAGACAGGGGAATGTTAATGGGTATCTATCTCTATCGTTATATACAGGGAGTCCAATAAGTTCGATCGTATTCTCTTTCTCTCTCTCTCTCTCCCTCTCTCTCCCCTTGTAATATGCAGGGAGTCCCATAAGTCTGATGATATTCTCTCTCTATCTTTCCTGGATATATACATGGAGTCCCATAAGTCCGATCTTATTCTCTCTCTCTCTCTCTCTCTTTCTCTCTCTGTCCTCGTTATATACAGGGAGTGCCATAAGTCCGATCGTATTTTCTATCTCTCTCCTTGTTATATACAGGTAGTCCAATAAGTCCGAACTTCTTCTCTCTCCGTCTCCCCTCGGTTATATACAGGGAGTTCCATAATTCCGATCTTACTCTCTCTCTCCTCATTATATACAGGGAGTCCCATAAGTCCGATATTATTCTGTATCTCTCTGTGTCCTCGTTATATACAGGGAGTCCCATACGTCCGATCGTATTTTCTCTCTCTCTCTCCTAGTTATATACAGGGAGTCCAATAATTCCGACCTTTTTCTCTCTCCGTCTCTCCTCGGTTAGATACAGGGAGTCCCATAAGTCCGACCTTATTTTCTCCTCGTCTCCCCTCGGTTATATGCAGGGAGTCCCATAAGTCAGATCTTATTCTCTATCCCTCTCTCCTCATTATATACAGGGAGTCCCATAAGTCAGATCTTGTTCTCTATCTATCTCTACTCGTTATATAGAGGGAGTCCCATAAGTCCCATCTTATTCTCTATTTCTCTCTCCTCATTATATACAGGGAGTCCCATAAGCCCGATCTTGTTCTCTATCTCTCTCTACTCGTCATATACAGGGAGTCCCATAAGTCCGGTCTTATTCTCTCTCTCTCCTGGTTATATACAGGGAGTTCTATAATTCCGATCTTATTCTCTCTCTCTCTCTCTCTCCTCATTATATACAGGGAGTCCCATAAGTCGGATCTTCTTCTCTATCTATCTCTATCGTTATATACAGGGAGTCCAATAAGTTCGATCGTATTCTTTTTCTCTCTCTCTCTCTCCCTCTCTCTCCCCTTGTAATATGCAGGGAGTCCCATTAGCCCTGTTCAAAAATCAACTTTTTCTTATTTTCATAGGTTTCTGTACTTTTTCCCATGCTTTTTGACCTGAAAAGGCCGAAAATCACAACCATTTTGACCTAGGTTGTTGGGAAGCACTGCCGCATGGAGCTTTAAGTTTTCTGCCTTGAAATCGGCCAAAAGCACCAGTTCCGGGGTCCCTTGAATCATGTTTTGCACTATAACGTTTTATCTAAACAAGATAGAGCAACAAAATAGGCACCAAATTAAAGTGTTTTTAATCCTCTTTCTAACTTATACAATTATGATAGTCTTGGAACAAGAAATGGCACATTGGTACATACAAGATTTCAGAAATATCACAAAATTCGTTTTCTCACACTCAAGGCAGACAAGGCGCCTTATTCATGACACAAATTTGAGATTAACATTTTGTCACAAGTCTAATCGATCAAGAAGTGAAAGCATTACATGATGATTAATTTCATAATGACATTTACACAGTCAGTTGTTGAGAGTTTGTTTCGTGAAGCTGTCAAAGCGGCGTCTGTTGAACTCCACAGCTTGAAGGAGATAGTCCCTTTGCTTGGCATCTGTTGTTATGACATTTGCAAAGTCGCTCATCATTTGACACCACGTTCAGCAATGTCATTCACCGCTTTCAGATTCTTAACATAGTCCAACGCTTTTCTGTAGTCCTCATTCTGTGGCCAAGACGTGACAGGTTCCAGAAGCCACTCGGATCCAATGTTCAGTGTGTCCAGCAGGAAATGTGATTCTGGGCAAATGAGATCAACCAGGGTGGTCTTAGCTGTGACTCTCTGGAATAGAGGCTTTCCTGTTCTGAAGCTGTCTGGCTTCTCAGTGGCATGTAACTGGGCAGCAATGTCGTGCTTCAATGTGTCACTCAATCTACTGCTGAACAGGGCAAATGGCACGACTTCCGCGTCAGGTACCATTTGTGGTTTTCCATCTTATTAAGTACTGCATCAGCAAGCTCTGGGTCAGTTTTCTTGTACTTCAACATGTCCTGGATTAGACTTAGATCATTCACGGGAGCATCTGCAGCAGACATTGACATCATCCATACAGGAGTGTAGAACAGCGCAAGGAAGGTGTTGAGTCTTTCCAGCTTTGATACAGTGTCTTCGTCGTACTCAAGTTGATCTGCAAACATCAGCATTTCATGGAGTACAGGTTTCTGGCCATCCATCTGGCCTGATGAATGGCGCCTGGTCGACTCCAGTGAATACCTCGAGGAGGCGTTCCTCCAAGAACAATGACTGTCAGTTCAGCCATTTCCCTGTAGTCGGCTATTGGAAGCCTTTCTGCTGTTAGAATGTCTTGGAGTATTTCTTCACTGTTCTTCTTCTTTTCCTTCAGCCATTTGCTGTTGATAGTCAGCATCTTTGGGTTTTCCTTGGACAAGTCCATCCAAACATCCTTCAGATGCTCAAACCAGGGATTATCTGGCCCCTTCACCTTCCCAAACAGCTTCTCCCAAACTGCTCCTACTAGGATTTCCAGGATGTGATGTCGACAGGCCAGATAAAACACCTTTTTGTTCAGCATTTTCTCTAGTTTGGCAGCTCCTCTGTGAACTCCACTGTTACTGGATGTAGTGTCAAAAACAAGGGCAGTAACATTATCCGTAAGTTCCCATGTCTCCAGTAAATCCATTGAAGCCTCAGCCTGAGCTGTGCCAGAAGAATTGTCGATGACAGGTACTCCCAATAACTTTCCTTCAGTGTATGAAGGTGGACCAGACACTAGCACAGCTAAAGTCTCTGAGGTACTTCCAGGTTCACTGCCCAAGACATCTTTGAGCAACTTTCCATCCCAGTGTAAGGCAGCGTACTGTGGTTTTTTTTCACAAAACTTGGACATGTGACTCTGGCTGATATTATACCTGGACAGCATTCTGTTGCGACGTGTTGTTGAGGTTGAGATGACGAAGTTATCCAGATCAGCCCCTCCAGCTTTCAAGGTGGCAGAAACCATGGCAGTAACTTGATTGTCTGATAAACCAAGACGATCAGCTGTATTGCAGATGACATCACATTCCATGACCTTCCTTGGAAACGTCAAAGTCACACTAGTCACAGTGTCTTGATGGTGAGAACATCCAGGACGAGGCTGATGTAATCCATGTCCTCTGTGTTAGCGTCGTTGTCAGTTGAGTCACCCCAGGTAATGTCATCCACATGAACAACTGCCTCTTGTTCTGCTGCAGCTGTAAAATAGTACAACATGTTAAGACAGTAATTGTTAAGTACATGCAAAATATCGCAATGGAGTAAAACTTAAAACTTTTTCTAACGTTCAAAGTAATTAGTTTTACCTTGTTCTTGTCTATGCTGCAGTCTTTCATTCCTCGCTGCTTGCTGCAGGGATCTTGTCTCAAAAATCTTGTCATGACCAGACATATGACCTTTCCTCTCAGTCTTTTGGTCTTCGTAGAACCTGATATCCTCATCTTTCTTCTCTCTGGATAACAGTCTGTTGTTCTGTATTTCCTGGATTGCATCTGGAGCTCCTATATCGAACAGGCTGTCTAATTCCAGCACAAATGCTCCTCTTTTTCCTCCAGGGTTACTTGCTCTTCCTTTGCTTTTCACCAGAGCACGATGTTTCTCATGTAGTTTCATGAAGAGCTTCATTGCGTTGTACTTGGTCATTGTCTTGATCCTAGCCATCTGCCAGAATGGGATGATAGATTCAACTGTTTCATATGCAAGGTCTTGAACCATGGGCCTCCCTGCATTTTCCGGTAAATTCTGAAGATTAAGGAAATACTGGAACACCTGTCTGTTGTGGGAAGCTGGGAACCACTGATAAAAGCTGAAGGGTATCCAACCAGGAAAGTTTCAGTGAGAGATCTGGTAGATGGCCCAGTTGACACCTGCCTGTGGACAGTACGTGGAGGTTCTGAGATATCAACTGTGCGCCCACGGAGCTCCCTCAGCTCCTTGCTTAATGCCATTGTGAAGTTGTAACTTGTAGATGGTTTTCTAGATTCTGATTGAGTTTCTGTTGTTTCCTGAAAAATGATAGAAAATTATTATTATTATTATTATTATTATTATTATTATTATTAATATTATTTACTAATTTTATGCTCTTTCATTTGATACCTAATTTGTTGCTCTATCTTGTTTAGATCAAAAGTTAAAGTGCAAAACATAATTCAAGGGACCCAGGAATTGGCGCTTTGGCCGATTTCAAGGCAGAAAATTTAAAGCTCCATGCGGCAATGCTTCCCAACATCCTAGGTCAAAATAGTTGTGATTTTCGGCTTTTTCAGGTCAAAAAGCATGGGAAAATGTACAGAAACCTATGAAAATAAGAAAGAGTTGATTTTTGAACAGGCCTAGAGTCCCATAAGTCTGATGATATTCTCTCTCTATCTTTCCTGGATATATACATGGAGTCCCATAAGTCCGATCTTATTCTCTCTCTCTCTCTCTCTCTTTCTCTCTCTGTCCTCGTTATATACAGGGAGTGCCATAAGTCCGATCGTATTTTCTATCTCTCTCCTTGTTATATACAGGTAGTCCAATAAGTCCGAACTTCTTCTCTCTCCGTCTCCCCTCGGTTATATACAGGGAGTTCCATAATTCCGATCTTACTCTCTCTCTCCTCATTATATACAGGGAGTCCCATAAGTCCGATATTATTCTGTATCTCTCTCTCTCCGCGTTATATACAGGGAGTCCAATAAGTTCGATCTCTTTCTCTCTCTCTCTCTCTCTCTCTCTCTCCCCTTGTTATATACAGGGAGTCCCATAAGTCTGATGTTATTCTCTATCTATCTTTCCTGGATATATACATGGAGTCCCATAAGTCCGATCTTATTCTCTCTCTCCCTCTCTCTGTCCTCGTTATATACAGGGAGTCCCATAAGTCCGATCGTATTTTCTATCTCTCTCCTTGTTATATACAGGTAGTCCAATCAGTCCGAACTTCTTCTCTCTCCGTCTCCCCTCGTTTATATTCAGGGAGTCCCATAAGTCAGATCTTATTCTCTATCTCGCTCTCCTCATTATATACCGGGAGTCCCATAATTCCGATCTTATTCTCTCTCTCTCTCTCTCCTCATTATATACTGGGAGTCCCATAAGTCCGATCTTGTTTTCTATCTATCTCTACTCGTTATATAAAGGGAGTCCCATAAGTCCCATCTTATTCTCTTTCTCTCTCTCCTCATTATATAGAGGGAGTCCCATAAGTCCGATCTTGTTCTCTATCTCTCTCTACTCGTCATATACAGGGAGTCCCATAAGTCCGATCTTATTCTCTTTCTCCTGGTTATATACAGGGAGTTCCATAATTCCGATCTTACTCTCTCTCTCTCTCCTCATTATATACAGGGAGTCCCGTACGTCCGATCTTATTCTCTATCTCTCTCTCTCCTCGTTATATACAGGGAGTCCAATAAGTTCGATCTCTTTCTCTCTCTCTCTCTCTCTCCCTCTCTCTCCCCTTGTTATATACAGGGAGTCCCATAAGTCTGATGTTATTCTCTATCTATCTTTCCTGGATATATACATGGAGTCCCATAAGTCCGATCTTATTCTCTCTCTCTCTCTCTCTCTCTCTCACTCTTTCTCTCTCTCTTTCCTCGTTATATACAGGGAGTCCCATAAGTCCGATCGTATTTTCTATCTCTCTCCTTGTTATAATCAGGGAGTCCAATAAGTCCGAACTTCTTCTCTCACCGTCTCCCCTCGTTTATATACAGGGAGTCCCATAAGTCAGATCTTATTCTCTATCTCTCTCTCCTCATTATATACCGTGAGTCCCATAAGTCAGATCTAATTCTCTATCTCTCTCTCCTCATTATATACCGGGAGTCCCATAAGTCAGATCTTGTTCTCCATCTCTCTCTACTCGTTATATACATTTAGTCCCATAAGTCCGGTCTTATTCTCTCTCTCTCCTGGTTATATACAGGGAGTTCTATAATTCCGATCTTATTCTATCTCTCTCTCTCTCCTCATTATATACAGAGAGTCCCATAAGTCGGATCTTGTTCCCTATCTATCTCTATCGTTATATACAGGGAGTCCAATAAGTTCGATCGTATTCTCTTTCTCTCTATCTCTCTCCCTCTCTCTCCCCTTGTAATATGCAGGGAGTCCCATAAGTCTGATGATATTCTCTCTCTATCTTTCCTGGATATATACATGGAGTCCCATAAGTCCGATCTTATTCTCTCTCTCTCTCTCTCTTTCTCTCTCTGTCCTCGTTATATACAGGGAGTGCCATAAGTCCGATCGTATTTTCTATCTCTCTCCTTGTTATATACAGGTAGTCCACTAAGTCCGAACTTCTTCTCTCTCCGTCTCCCCTCGGTTATATACAGGGAGTCTCATAAGTCCGACCTTATTCTCTCTCCGTCTCCCCTCGGTTATATACAGGGAGTCCCATAAGTCAAATCTTATTCTCTATCTCTCTCTCCTCATTATATACAGGGAGTTCCATAAATCTGATCTTGTTCTCTATCTCTCTCTACTCGTCATATAGAGGGAGTCCCATAAGTCCGATCTTATTCTATCTTTCTCTCTCATGGTTATTTACAGGGAGTCCCATCAGTCCGATCTTATTCAGACTCTCTCTCTTAATCTCTCCTCGTTATATACAGGGAGTCATATACGTCCAATCGTATTTTCTCTCTCTCTCCTACTTATATACAGGGACTCCAATAATCCGACCTTTTTATCTCTCCGTCTCTCTTCGGTTATATACAGGGAGTCCCATAAGTCCGACCTTATTTTCTCTCCGTCTCCCCTCGTTTATATACAGGAAGTCCTATAAGTCAGATCTTATTCTCTCTCTCTCTCCTCATTATAAAGAGGGAGTCCCATAAGTCCGATCTTATTCTCTCTTTCTCTCTCCTGGTTATTTACAGGGAGTCCCATCAGTCCGATCTTATTCAATATCTCTCTCTCAATCTCTCCTCGTTATATACAGGGAGTCCCATTCGTCCGATCGTATTTTCTCTCTCTCTCCTAGTTATATACAGGGAGTCCAATAATTCAGACCTTTTTCTCTCTCCGTCTCCCCTCGGTTATATACAGGGAGTCTCATAAGTCCGACCTTATTCTCTCTCCGTCTCCCCTCGTTTATATACAGGGAGTCCCATAAGTCAGATCTTATTCTCTATCTCTCGCTCCTCATTATATACAGGGAGTCCCATAAGTCAGATCTTATTCTCTATCTCTCTCTCCTCATTATATAGAGGGAGGCCCATAAGTCAGATCATATTCTCTCTCTCTCTCTCCTCATTATATACCGGGAGTCCCATAAGTCCGATCTTGTTCTCTATCCATCTCTACTCGTTATATTCAGGGAGTCCCATAAGTCCGGTCTTATTCTCTGTCTCTCCTGGTTATATACAGGGAGTGCCATAATTCAGATCTTATTCTCTCTCTCTCTCCTCACTATATACAGGGAGTCCCATAAGTCCGATCTTGTTCTCTATCTATCTCTACTATTTATGTACAGGGAGTCCCATAAGTCCCATCTTATTCTCTATCTCTCTCTCCTCATTATATACAGGGAGTCCCATATGTCCCATCTTATTCTCTCTCTCTCTCTCTCTTTCTCTCCGTGTCCTCGTTATATACAGGGAGTCCCATACGTCCGATCGTATTTTCTCTCTCTCTCCTAGTTATATATAGGGAGTCCAATAATTCCGACCTTTTTCTCTCTCCGTCTCCCCTCGGTTATATACAGGGAGTCCCATAAGTCCGACCTTATTTTCTCCTCGTCCCCTCGTTTATATACTGGGACTCCCATAAGTCAAATCTTGTTCTCTATCTCTCTCTACTCGTTATATACATGGAGTCCCATAAGTCCGATCTTGTTCTCTATCTATCTCTACTCGTTATATACAGGGAGTCCCATAAGTCCCATCTTATTCTCTATCAATCTCTCCTCATTATATAGAGGCAGTCCCATAAGTCCAATCTTGTTCTCTATCTCTCTCTACTCGTCGTATACAGGGAGTCCCATAAGTCCGATCTTATTCTCTGTCTCTCCTGGTTATATACAGGGAGTTCCATAATTCCGATCTTACTCTCTCTCTCTCTCTCTCATTATATACAGGGAGTCCCATAAGTCCGATCTTATTTTATATATCTCTCTCTCCTCGTTATATACAGGGAGTCCAATAAGTTAATAAGTTCGATCGTATTCTCTTTCTCTCTCTCTCTCCCTCTCTCTCTCCTTGTTATAAACAGGGAGTCCGATAAGTCTGATGTTATTCTCTCTCTATCTTTCCTGGATATATACATGGAGTCCTATAAGTCCGATCTTATTCTCTCTCTCTCTCTCCCTCTTTCTCTCTCTGTCCTCGTTATATACAGGGAGTCCCATAAGTCCGATCGTATTTTCTATCTCTGTCTTTGTTATATAGAGGGAGTCCAATAAGTCCGAACTTCTTCTCTCTACGTCTCCCCTCGGTTATATACAGGAAGTCTCATAAGTCCGATCTTATTCTCTCTTTCTCTCTCCTGGTTATTTACAGGGAGTCCCATCAGTCCGATCTTAGTCAATCTCTCTCTCTCAATCTCTCTTCGTTATATACAGGGAGTCCCATACGTCCGATCGTATTTTCTCTCTCTCTCCTAGTTATATACAGGGAGTCCAATAATTCCGACCTTTTTCTCTCTCCGTCTCCCTTCGGTTATATACAGGGAGTCCCATCAGTCCGACCTTATTTTCTCTCCGTCTCCCATCGGTTATATACAGGGAGTCCAATAAGTCAGATCTTATTCTATATCTCTCTCTCCACATTATATACAGGGAGTCTCATAAGTCAGGTCTTGTTCTCTATCTCTCTCTACTCGTTATATACATGGAGTCCCTTAAGTCCGGACTTATTCTCTCTCTCTCCTGGTTATATACAGGGAGTTCCATAATTCCGATCTTATTCTCTCTCTCTCTCCTCATTATATACAGAGTCCCATAAGTCCGATCTTGTTCGCTATCTATCTCTACTCGTTATATACAGGGAGTCCCATAAGTCCCATCTTATTCTCTATCTCTCTCTCCTCATTATATACAGGGAGTTCCATAATTCCGATCTTATTCTCTCTCTCTCTCCTCATTATATACAGGGAGTCCCATAAGTCCGATCTTGTTCTCTATCTATCTCTACTCGTTATATACAGCGAGTCCCATAAGTCCCATCTTATTCTCTATCTCTCTCTCCTCATTATATACAGGACGTCCCATAAGTCCGATCTTATTCTGTATCTCTCTCTCTCAATCTCTCCTCGTTATATACAGGGAGTCCCATACGTCCGATCGTATTTTCGCTTTCTCTCCTAGTTATATACAGGGAGTCCAATAATTCCGACCTTTTTCTCTCTCCGTCTCCCTTCGGTTATATACAGGGAGTCCCATCAGTCCGACCTTAGTTTCTCTCCGTCTCCCATCGGTTATATACAGGGAGTCCAATAAGTCAGATCTTATTCTATATCTCTCTCTCCACATTATATACAGGGAGTCCCATAAGTCACGTCTTGTTCTCTATCTCTCTCTACTCGTTATATACATGGAGTCCCATAAGTCCGGTCTTATTCTCTCTGTCTGCTGGTTATATACAGGGAGTTCCATAATTCCGATCTTATTCTCTCTCTCTCTCTCTCTCTCCTCATTATATACAGGGAGTCCCATAAGTCCGATCTTGTTCTCTATCTCTACTCGTTATATACAGGGAGTCCCATAAGTCCCATCTTATTCTCCATCTATCTCTCCTCATTATATAGAGGGAGTCCCATAAGTCCGATCTTGTTCTCTATCTCTCTCTACTCGTCATATAGAGGGAGTCCCATAAGTCCGATCTTATTCTCTCTCTCTCCTGGTTATATACAAGGAGTTCCATAATTCCGATCTTAGTCTCTCTCTCTCTCTCCTCATTATATACAGGGAGTCCCATAAGTCCGATTTTGTTCTCTACCTATCTCTACTCGATATATACAGGGATTCCCATAAGTCCCATCTTATTCTCTCTTTCTCTCTCCTGGTTATTTTCTCTCCGTCTCCCCTCGGTTATATACAGGGAGTCCCATAAGTCAGATCTAATTCTCTATCTCTCTCTCCTCATTATATACAGGGAGTCCCATAACTCTTTACTCGTTATATACATGGAGTCCCATAAGTCCGGTCTAATTCTCTCTCTCTCCTGGTTATATAGAGGGAGTTCCATAATTCAGATCTTATTCTCTCTCTCTCTCCTCACTATATACAGGGAGTCCCATAAGTCCGATCTTATTCTCTATCTATCTCTACTCGTTATGTACAGGGAGTCCCATAAGTCCCATCTTATTCTCTATCTCTCTCTCCTCATTATATACAGGGAGTCCCATATGTCCCATCTTATTCTCTCTCTCTCTCTCTCTCTCTCTTTCTCTCTGTGTCCTCGTTATATACAGGGAGTCCCATACGTCCGATCGTATTTTCTCTCTCTCTCTCCTAGTTATATACAGGGAGTCCAATAATTCCGACCTTTTTCTCTCTCCGTCTCCCCTCGGTTATATACAGGGAGTCCCATAAGTCCGACCTTATTTTCTCCTCGTCTCCCCTCGGTTATATGCAGGGAGTCCCATAAGTCAGATCTTATTCTCTATCCCTCTCTCCTCATTATATACAGGGAGTCCCATAAGTCAGATCTTGTTCTCTATCTATCTCTACTCGTTATATAGAGGGAGTCCCATAAGTCCCATCTTATTCTCTATTTCTCTCTCCTCATTATATACAAGGAGTCCCATAAGCCCGATCTTGTTCTCTATCTCTCTCTACTCGTCATATACAGGGAGTCCCATAAGTCCGATCTTATTCTCTTTCTCCTGGTTATACAGGGAGTTCCATAATTCCGATCTTACTCTCTCTCTCTCCTCATTATATACAGGGAGTCCCATAAGTCCGATATTATTCTGTATCTCTCTCTCTCCTCGTTATATACAGGGAGTCCAATAAGTTCGATCTCTTTCTCTCTCTCTCTCTCTCTCTCTCTCCTCTCCCCTTGTTATATACAGGGAGTCCCATAAGTCTGATGTTATTCTCTATCTATCTTTCCTGGATATATACATGGAGTCCCATAAGTACGATCTTATTCTCTCTTTCTCTCTCTTTCTCTCTCTGTCCTCGTTATATACAGGGAGTCCCATAAGTCCGATCGTATTTTCTATCTCTCTCCTTGTTATATACAGGTAGTCCAATAAGTCCGAACTTCTTCTCTCTCCGTCTCACCTCGGTTATATACAGGGAGTCTCATAAGTCCGACCTTATTCTCTCTCCGTCTCCCCTCGGTTATATACAGGGAGTCCCATAAGTCAGATCTTATTCTCTATCTCTCTCTCCTCATTATATACAGGGAGTTCCATAAATCCGATCTTGTTCTCTATCTCTCTCTACTCGTCATATAGAGTGAGTCCCATAAGTCCGATCTTATTCTATCTTTCTCTCTCATGGTTATCTACAGGGAGTCCCATCAGTCCGATCTTATTCAATCTCTCTCTCTTAATCTCTCCTCGTTATATACAGGGAGTCATATACGTCCGATCGTATTTTCTCTCTCTCTCCTACTTATATACAGGGAGTACAATAATCCGACCTTTTTATCTCTCCGTCTCCCTTCGGTTATATACAGGGAGTCCCATAAGTCCGACCTTATTTTCTCTCCGTCTCCCCTCGGTTATATACAGGAAGTCCCATAAGTCAGATCTTATTCTCTCTCTCTCTCTCCTCATTATATACAGGGAGTCCCATAAGTCCGATCTTATTCTCTCTTTCTCTCTCATGGTTATTTACAGGGAGTCCCATCAGTCCGATCTTATTCAATATCTCTCTCTCAATCTCTCCTCGTTATATACAGGGAGTCCCATACGTCCGATCGTATTTTCTCTCTCTCTCCTAGTTATATACAGGGAGTCCAATAATTCCGACCTTTTTCTCTCTCCGTCTCCCCTCGGTTATATACAGGGAGTCTCATAAGTCCGACCTTATTCTCTCTCCGTCTCCCCTCGTTTATATACAGGGAGTCCCATAAGTTAGATCTTATTCTCTATCTCTCGCTCCTCATTATATACAGGGAGTCCCATAAGTCAGATCTTATTCTCTATCTCTCTCTCCTCATTATATACAGGGAGGCCCATAAGTCAGATCTTATTCTCTCTCTCTCTCTCTCCTCATTATATACGGGGAGTCCCATAAGTCCGATCTTGTTCTCTATCTATCTCTACTCGTTATATACAGGGAGTCCCATAAGTCCCATCTTATTCTCTTTCTCTCTCTCTCATTATATAGAGGGAGTCCCATAAGTCCGATCTTGTTCTCTATCTATCTCTACTCGTTATATACAGGGAGTCCCATAAGTCCCATCTTATTCTCTTTCTCTCTCTCTCATTATATAGAGGGAGTCCCATAAGTCCGATCTCATTCTGTATCTCTCTGTCTCCTCGTTATATACAGGGAGTCCAATAAGTTCGATCGTATTCTCTTTCTCTCTCTCTCTCCCTCTCTCTCCCCTTGTTATAAAGAGGGAGTCCCATAAGTCTGATTTTATTATCTCTCTATCTTTCCTGGATATATACATGGAGTCCCATAAGTCCGATCTTATTCTCTATCTCTATCTCCTCATTATATACAGGGAGTCCCATAATTCCGATCTTATTCTGTATCTCTCTCTCTCGTCGTTATATACAGTGAGTCCAATAAGTTCGATCGTATTCTCTCTCTCTCTCTCTCTCCCTCTCTCTCCCCTTGTTATAAACAGGGAGTCCCATAAGTCTGATTTTATTCTCTCTCTATCTTTCCTGGATATATACATGGAGTCCCATAAGTCCGATCTTATTCTCTCTCTCTCTCTCTCCCTCTTTCTCTCTCTCTCCTCGTTATATACAGGGAGTCCCATAAGTCCGATCGTATTTTCTATCACTGTCCTTGTTATATAGAGGGAGTCCAATACGTCCGAACTTCTTCTCTCTCCGTCTCCCCTCGGTTATATATGTTAACCCCCCCCTTTATGGCCCTTTGTCGGTTCGGATTCGAAGGGGGTTCTAGTTAGGAGGCTGCAACGGATGCTTCTTCTTTATACTTTTCTATAATTCTTTTCGGTCGCCTTAGGGGGTCGACACACTTTTAATTCTTTTCTTTCTGCTTATTAATTCTTCTCTTTTTGTAATTATCGACTTTTCTGACTAAGTTCTGAAGCGAGCACGGCTCGAAGGAAAAAGATAAAACTTCTTAAAGTGTGCTTTACTTCTTAAAAATTACAGTTGGTACTCTGAATTACAAGGGGTAGAGTTCGACCTCTTTCGACCATGGCTCAGGCCGGAATCTAAAAATACTTAAGTTAACGAGGCAAGGGGCTTCTGCCCCTCCCGATGAAGTGCTAATCTGAAGAAGTCTAATGAGAAGAGCAATCTAGAAGTGTCTTAAATGAAGTCCTATAATGAAGTGAAGTATTTTTTCAAATATACGTATAATATAATTTAAATGTTTGGGGAGAACAGTTGAAGGTTAAATTTCCCCCCTTTTTAAACACATGATTTCAACTAAAAAGAATAAAAAATATAAAAATAAAAAGAACAGTAGTATCGCTGATTCGACATTTATGGAGGCGATATTATTTCGTATTAGCACATCAGCACAATTTTGAGTACATGACTGAGTACGTATTAATTTTGGTTCATTACAATTATGATTACAATTATGGATTACAACTACCAATTAATTCATATTCACTTTTTAATTACAATTCCATTAAAGTACATTCTTACATTATAAATTAAATCATTACATTTAATTAGTTTCACTGAAGTACATTACAAGTTATTGTTCATTACAGTTTCATTAAAGTACATTACATCAATTACATTATATTAAAGGATTACATTTAATTACAATTTTAGCAAATTGTTAATTGACGTATCTACTACTGAAATAATATGCTATAATGTTATACATTCGAATCAAAGCGAAAGGAGACCTTTTTTATCTTAGAAGCGTTCAAATTATGCTGTGATGAGTGGAATTTCTGATAATAACTTACTAAGCATTGTCTAGAGTTCACCTCGGGAGGTCAAATAATTTAAAAATAAAAATGGAAAAAATAATACGAGAACGTTTTTTCGCGTTCCCGAACGAAGGCAAAGGTTTTGCGTTTCATAGATTGACACGAGTAAAAATAGACTGATAAGTTGATAGGGCATAAGTAGACAATAGGTAGATGAATGAATATGGTTGAATAATAATATTTATACTACATAACATATAAATAATGACTTCTATAGAGTGTACAGTTTTATTATGATGTTAAAGAATTTTCATACATTGAATACTAGAGATATGATGAAGGGAAATTAATGACGGGAAAATGTGACGTCATAGTTATTGAATTTGTACGTATAGTACGAATCATTGTTAGGAAGATTTACAAGAACGAATTAGAGACACAGAGTGGGAACGTAAAGGGAATAAAGTTATTTTGTGACGTCATAGTGTATAAGTCATTATTACAAAAATCGAAATTTTACCCAAAACTCGCTTCTGCGATTTTGGCTTCTAACGTAAAAATGGACATTCGAACATAAAACTATTGTTCATTGTTCGCTTTTTACATTACTCTCCCCTTTTAAAAATGATATTTATACAATAATTTAATAGGGTACCATTAATACAATACAAATGAGAAAATAACATCGTAAGTAATGACGACATTCTTTACAATAGAAATTTTATACAGAATGAGTTCGGGTAGTTGAGTACAATGCAGAGTAATCAAATTTTTAAAATGACACTTGCTTACAAAATATAAAAAAAAATCAAAGATTAAAACGACTTTTATACAAACAGAATAAAATGATTAGTACGTTAATTTAGACAAACAATTAAGTTAGACAAAGAATGATATGGTTAAAATTTTTTATAAATTTTTTTTTTTTTTTCTTCTGTGGGATAAATTATATTCATAATGAATAGGTAAGAGGGAAAAATATAAATCATACAAGCTATAAGCTAATTTTTATTGACTAGTGTAGGTAAAAATAGAATTACGTAATGGATGATGTACAGACCTGTGGTCTAGTGTGTATTTTTGTGTACTAGGTATAAAGTGTGTAGCTGATAATTTCGAGACAGATTGTTAAATTAACTGTATAAATGCATGAATGCATGAATGCAAAAATTGATTAAGACTAAATCGCATAGTTGGCACTTACGTAATGAAATAGTTTTATTGTGATATTCAATGATTTGAGTATAAGGTTTATATATATAGTATATATAGTGTGCATGCATTTTTATTGACTGTTGTAGGTACAAATCGAATTACGTAGTGGATGATGTATAGACCTGTGGTCAATTGTGTAGGGATTTGGAAGGTTTTTTTTGAATTAACAAAGTTTAAAAATGATGTATAATAATTTAAGATGGGTTTAGGGTTATATATATATATATATATATATATATATATATATATATATTTACGTTAAGGAATAGATAAAAACTTAATAAATGCATGAACGAGAATTTATATATAGTAAGCAAAAATTATTAAGATTAGAACGATGATGTTTGCATACGAGTTTTTAATGGAAAAGTGACTGAAGGGACGGAACGTAAATGAATTCGAATATGTGTCAAAAGTAATAAAATTCAATTAGGATTATAGATTTTACATAATTAATCAGTTACACGTATAAGGTAATTAAAAAAACGAACTTAGAGGACTTACAATTAATTGAAAGTACATCTCACGGTTTTAAAATTGAACAAAAGAAAAATAAAAATACAAATTAAAAAATATGAATCAATTATGCATTTCAACGAGCTAAATACAATTTTATAATATTCTAAAAAAAAATAAAAGTAAATCGAACCATAGATGAATTTCGATCAGGAATAAAAAAGTTATTGAAATGAAAGGGAAGCATTTCGAACAATCTTTTCTTTTAATAATTTCAATTGAATTTTATATTAAAAATTATTTTTATATAATAAAAAAAATATTAAAAAGGTTTAATAATTTTTTTGCCTGTTAAGTAGAAAAATTATACTTTTTCGTTGAATGTTGATAGAATTTGAATTATTTGATATTTTAGTCTGAAAACTTGTTTGCATATAGACAAATACATCTGTTTTATTGCGTAGAAGTTTTATTAAAAATTAAATGAATGAAATTTCATACGGGTAAATTTCCCGATCGTACAGAGCAGGATAAATTAGGTACATGATCGATTAATTGTTACACAACTATTATTATCACGTATACATTACAATAATTACCAAAATCGTTACAAACAATTGTAAAAACTATTTTGGTTACAATTAATGAATTACATAACTATATATCTATATACGTAACCATGGCATGACAAGAAAAGACAGATAGGTCAATTTTCTTCTCACAAACACAAAAAAAGGTTGAATTAAATTCTTAAATTACATTTTCTTAAATTACAAAGGAAAAGTTGAATTCAATTGACTGCATTGAAAACTAACTTGGGACTTGAAATAAAAATGACTTGGAATAAATCACTCTGACTTCAAGCAAAACTCTGACTTGAAATAAACTCTGACTTGAGCTAAAACTGTCTGACTTCAAATAAAACTGTCTGACTTCAAATAAAACTCTCTGACTTGAACTCTATCAAGTATTTCTATAAAAATCTCTGGGGCGGTTGGCCGTCTTGGCGCAACCTTCTGACTTGACCTCTTATCAAGTATTCTGAAACTATCTGACTTGAACTCTTATCAAGTAGTATCTTGAAACTTAAACTGTCTTGCACTTGAACTGCTATCAAGTGAAGATTAACTAAAAATGGAAAATGACTGCATTTGATCTTTATCAAGTGGAGACGATTAACCTCTCGGGTTTGGTTGACCCTCTTGGTGCAACCTTCTGACTTCAAAACTGACTTCAAAAAAATGACTTAAAAAATGACTTAAAAAAAATGACTTCAAAATTACTTCAAGTATCTCTCTAAATCTATAAACTCTCTCTCTCTTAATTTGCAAGTCAATTCAATTCAGTAATTGGAAAAAAATTTGCAAACAAAAAGAATAAAAAATGTAAACAATATTTCATTCTAATGTACGGGAAGGTACATAAAATAAAATTATTCTATACTGAATATAACAGTGAAAATAACTGAAATTCTCTCTCTGAAATTAACTCGGTTACAATTAACTTTGTTACAATTAACTTTGTTACAATTAACTCTGTGTTACAATTAACTCTGTGTTACAATTAACTCTGTTACAATTAACTCGGTTACAATTAACTCGGTTACAATTAACTCTTTTACAATAACTGTTTCACTAAAAAAAAGTGTATCACTGGTGTCTGAAGTGTTCACTGTGTTTTGTGTTAAATTCTGGCTCAATACTAAATATTAATTGTTAATAATAATGACTTTTCAAATGTTTAGAAATTATTTTTTTTAAAAAAAAAGTTTTATACTTAACAAGATTCCTATGGCGAAATCCTTTTGAGGTGTGTCCTGAAGACGTCTTGCTGGCTAAAATCTTCTGGTTAAACATCTTCTGGGTAAAAATCTTCTGGGTAAAAATCTTCTTGGGTAAACATCTTCTTGGGTAAACATCTTCTTGGGTAAACATCTTCTTGGGTAAACATCTTCTTGTTAAAATCTTCTTCTTAGTAGGGTCGCCAATTTTTGTTTATCCTGGTGCAGGGTAATTTCTATCTTGGCCAAAGAGTGGCCTCTTCTTAAAATCTTCTTTTAAAATAATCTTTTAATCCTGGCAGGGATAGCCCAGCTTTTTTAGAATCTTCTTATCTTCTTCTTCTTCTTATCCTGGCTGGGTCTGGGGTGTCTCGTATAGACGAGGCGTTCTTGTTAAGGGGCAAGGGGGCTCTGCCCCCTCCCCTGCAGCGAGGCTGCTAACAAAGGAGTCTCGAATGAAGTTCTCTGATGAAGTCCAATGACGAGAGCAATCTAGAAGTGCCTTAAATGAAGTCCTATAATGAAGTGAAGTATTTTTTCAAATATACGTATAATATAATTTAAATGTTTGGGGGAGAACAGTTGAAGGTTAAATTTCCCCCCTTTTTAAACACATGATTTCAACTAAAAAGAATAAAAAATAAAAATAAAAAAGAACAGTAGTATCGCTGATTCGACATTTATGGAGGCGATATTATTTCGTATTAGCACATCAGCACAATTTTGAGTACATGACTGAGTACGTATTAATTTTGGTTCATTACAATTATGATTACAATTATGGATTACAACTACCAATTAATTCATATTCACTTTTTAATTACAATTCCATTAAAGTACATTCTTACATTATAATTAAATCATTACATTTAATTAGTTTCACTGAAGTACATTACAAGTTATTGTTCATTACAGTTTCATTAAAGTACATTACATCAATTACATTATATTAAAGGATTACATTTAATTACAATTTTAGCAAATTGTTAATTGACGTATCTACTACTGAAATAATATGCTATAATGTTATACATTCGAATCAAAGCGAAAGGAGACCTTTTTTATCTTAGAAGCGTTCAAATTATGCTGTGATGAGTGGAATTTCTGATAATAACTTACTAAGCATTGTCTAGAGTTCACCTCGGGAGGTCAAATAATTTAAAAATAAAAATGGAAAAAATAATACGAGAACGTTTTTTCGCGTTCCCGAACGAAGGCAAAGGTTTTGCGTTTCATAGATTGACACGAGTAAAAATAGACTGATAAGTTGATAGGGCATAAGTAGACAATAGGTAGATGAATGAATATGGTTGAATAATAATATTTATACTACATAACATATAAATAATGACTTCTATAGAGTGTACAGTTTATTTATGATGTTAAAGAATTTTCATACATTGAATACTAGAGATATGATGAAGGGAAATTAATGACGGGAAAATGTGACGTCATAGTTATTGAATTTGTACGTATAGTACGAATCATTGTTAGGAAGATTTACAAGAACGAATTAGAGACACAGAGTGGGAACGTAAAGGGAATAAAGTTATTTTGTGACGTCATAGTGTATAAGTCATTATTAAAAAAATCGAAATTTTACCCAAAACTCGCTTCTGCGATTTTTGGCTTCTAACGTAAAAATGGACATTCGAACATAAAACTATTGTTCATTGTTCGCTTTTTACATATACAGGAAATCTCATAAGTCCGATCTTATTCTCTCTTTCTCCTCCTGGTTATTTACAGGGAGTCCCATCAGTCCGATCTTAGTCAATCTCTCTCTCTCAATCTCTCCTCGTTATATACAGGGAGTCCCATACGTCCAATCGTATTTTCTCTCTCTCTCCTAGTTATATACAGGGAGTCCAATAATTCCGACCTTTTTCTATCTACGTCTCCCTTCGGTTATATACAGGGAGTCCCATCAGTCCGACCTTATTTTCTCTCCGTCTCCCCTCGGTTATATACAGGAGTCCAATAAGTCAGATCTTATTCTATATCTCTCTCTCCACATTATATACAGGGAGTCCCATAAGTCAGGTCTTGTTCTCTATCTCTCTCTACTCGTTATATACATGGAATCCCATAAGTCCGGACTTATTCTCTCTCTCTCCTGGTTATATAGAGGGAGTTCCATAATTCCGATCTTATTCTCTCTCTCTCTCCTCATTATATACAGGGAGTCCCATAAGTCCGATCTTGTTCGCTATCTATCTCTACTCGTTATATACAGAGAGTCCCATAAGTCCCATCTTATTCTCTATCTCTCTCTCCTCATTATATACAGGGAGTTCCATAATTCCGATCTTATTCTCTCTCTCTCTCTCTCCTCATTATATACAGGGAGTCCCATAAGTCCGATCTTGTTCTCTATCTATCTCTACTCGTTATATACAGCGAGTCCCATAAGTCCCATCTTATTCTCTATCTCTCTCTCCTCATTATATACAGGGAGTCCCAAAAGTCCGATCTTATTCTGTATCTCTCTCTCTCTCTCAATCTCTCCTCGTTATATACAGGGAGTCCCATACGTCCGATCGTATTTTCTCTGTCTCTCCTAGTTATATACAGGGAGTCCAATAATTCCGACCTTTTTCTCTCTCCGTCTCCCCTCGGTTATATACAGGGAGTCTCATAAGTCGGACCTTATTCTCTCTCCGTCTCCCCTCGTTTATATACAGGAGTCCCATAAGTCAGATCTTATTCTCTATCTCTCTCTCCTCATTATATACAGGGAGTCCCATAAGTAATATCTTATTCTCTATCTCTCTCTCCTCATTATATACAGGGAGTCCCATAAGTCCGATCTTATTCTGTATCTCTCTCTCTCCTCGTTATATACAGGGAGTCCAATAAGTTCGATCGTATTCTCTTTCTCTCTCTCTCTCCCTCTCTCTCCCCTTGTTATAAACAGGGAGTCCCATAAGTCTGATGTTATTCTCTCTCTATCTTTCCTGGATATATACATGGAGTCCCATAAGTCCGATCTTATTCTCTCTCTCTCTCTCTCTTTCTCTCTCTGTCCTCGTTATATACAGGGAGTCCCATAAGTCCTATCGTATTTTCTATCTCTCTCCTTGTTATATACAAGGAGTCCAATAAGTCCGAACTTCTTCTCTCACCGTCTCCCCTCGTTTATATACAGGGATTCCCATAAGTCAGATCTTATTCTCAATCTCTCTCTCCTCATTATATACCGGGAGTCCCATAAGTCAGATCTTATTCTCTATATCTCTCTCCTCATTATATACCGGGAGTCCCATAAGTCAGATCTTCTTCTCCATCTCTCTCTACTCGTTATATACATGGAGTCCCATAAGTCCGGCCTTATTCTCTCTCTCTCCTGGTTATATACAGGGAGTTCTATAATTCCGATCTTATTCTCACTCTCTCTCTCTCCTCATTATATACAGGGAGTCCCGTAAGTCGGATCTTGTTCTCTATCTATCTCTATCGTTATATACAGGGAGTCCAATAAGTTCGATCGTATTCTCTTTCTCTCTCTCTCTCCCTCTCTCTCCCCTTGTTATATGCAGGGAGTCCCATAAGTCTGATGTTATTCTCTCTCTATCTTTCCTGGATATATACATGGAGTCCCATAAGTCCGATCTTATTCTCTCTCTCTCTCTCTTTCTCTCTCTGTCCTCGTTATATACAGGGAGTGCCATAAGTCCGATCGTATTTTCTATCTCTCTCCTTGTTAAATACAGATAGTCGAATAAGTCCGAACTTGTTCTCTCTCCGTCTCCCCTCGGTTATATACAGGGAGTCCCATAAGTCAGATCTTATTCTCTATCTCTCTCTCGTCATTATATACAGGGAGTTCCATAAATCCGATCTTGTTCTCTATCTCTCTCTACTCGTCATATAGAGGGAGTCCCATAAGTCCGATTTTGTTCTCTATCTATCTCTACTCGTTTTATACAGGGAGTCCCATATGTCCCATCTTATTCTCTCCATCTCTCTCTCCCTTTCTCTCTGTGTCCTCGTTATATACAGGGAGTCCCATAAGTCCGATCTTATTCTCTTTTTCTTTCTGCTGGTTACTTACAGGGAGTCCCATCAGTCCGATCTTATTCAATCTCTCTCTCTCAATCTCTCCTCGTTATATACAGGGAGTCTCATACGTCCGATCGTATTTTCTCTCTCTCTCCTAGTTATATACAGGGAGTCCAATAATTCCGACATTTTTCTCTCTCCGTCTCCCCTGGGTTATATACAGGGAGTCCCATAAGTCCGACCTTATTTTCTCTCCGTCTCCCCTCGGTTATATACAGGGAGTCCCAAAATTCCTATCTTATTCTCTATCTCTCTCTCCTCATTATATAGAGGGAGTCCCATAAATCCGATCTTGTTCTCTATCTCTCTCTACTCGTCATATAGAGGGAATCCCATAAGTCCGATCTTATTATATCTTTCTCTCTCATGGTTATTTACAGGGAGTCCCATCAGTCCGATCTTATTCAATCTCTCTCAATCTCAATCTCTCCTCGTTATATACAGGGAGTCATATACGTCCGATCGTATTTTCTCTCTCTCTACTTATATACAGGGAGTCCAATAATCCGACCTTTTTATCTCTCTGTCTCTTATCTCTCTCTCTCTCCTCATTATATACAGGGAGTCCCACATGTCCGATCTTATTCTCTCTTTCTCTCTCCTGGTTATTTACAGGGAGTCCCATCAGTCCGATCTTATTCAATATCTCTCTCTCAATCTCTCCTCGTTATATACAGGGAGTCCCATACGTCCGATCGTATTTTCTCTCTCTCTCCTAGTTATATACAAGGAGTCCAATAATTCCGACCTTTTTCTCTCTCCGTCTCCCTCGGTTATATACAGGGAGTCTCATAAGTCCGACCTTATTCTCTCTCGTCTCCCCTCGTTTATATACAGGGAGTCCCATAAGTCAGATCTTATCTCTATCTCTCTCCTCATTATATACAGGGAGTCCCATAAGTCAGATCTTATTCTCTATCTCTCTCTCCTCATTATATACAGGGAGCCCATAAGTCCGATCTTATTCTGTATCTCTCTCTCTCCTCGTTATATACAGGGAGTCCATAAGTCGATCGTATTCTCTTTCTCTCTCTCTCCCCTCTCTCTCCCTTGTTATAACAGGGATCCCATAAGTCTGATTTTATTCTCTCTCTATCTTCCTGGATATATACATGGAGTCCCATAAGTCCGATCTTATTCTCTATCTCTCTCTCCTCATTATATAGAGGGAGTCCCATAAGTCAGATCTTCTTCTCTATCTCTCTCTACTCGTTATATACATGGAGTCCCATAAGCCCGGTCTTATTCTCTCTGTCTGCTGGTTATATACAGGGAGTTCCATAATCCGATCTTATTCTCTCTCTCTCTCTCTCTCTCTCTCTCTCTCATTATATACAGGGAGTCCCATAAGTCCGATCTTGTTCTCTATCTCTACTCGTTATATACAGGGAGTCCCATAATTCCCATCTTATTCTCCATCTCTCTCTCCTCATTATATAGAGGGAGTCTCATAAGTCCGATCTTGTTCTCTATCTCTCTCTACTCGTCATATAGAGTTACAAGGAGTTACAAGGAAAAGAAGTACCTCAAAAGGCCTTGCGGCCCATACCGAGGAGGTACCAATGGCAACGGGTGCCAGGGAAAATTTTGTCTTTCAACTATGCTAGCAGTAGTAGAAAACTGGATAGAAAAGTAGAAGGCTCTCTCCCCACCCTCCGCTCCCTCCCTGCCAGAGGCAGGTACGGAAAAAGGTTGAAGAAAATACCTTGACCCTGGAAAAGTAGCCAAGGAAATTTTACAGGAAAGTGGAGAATATATAAATAGCTCTATATTTAGGTCCTAAATGTCTTTACACACTCAAATAGTGTGCAAGATTTCGTCTAACCTTTTCTTGAACTGATCCACAGAGGAACTGTTCACAACTTCCGAAGGTAACCTGTTCCATGTGTCACAGATCTTATACGTAACGTAATTCCCACACACACTAGTCCTAAACCGTTTCAAATCCAACTTCCAACCATTGTTGCGAGTTGGGTTATCATTTAAACTAAACATACTTCTAAAATCGACATCGTTGAACCCTCGTAAGAGCTTGAAAACCTCGATCAGTTGACCGCGCAGCCTCCGAGTTTCAAGCGAAAACAAGTTCAGGGCGCGTAACCGTCGATTGTAGCCCATATGCCTAACGGAAGGGATCAACTTTGTGGCCCTCGCCTGCACTCGCTCCAGCCTCTCAATATCTTTCCTGAGGGTGGGCGACCAGAACTGCACAGCATACTCCAGGTACGGCCGAACAAGGGAATTGTACAGTGAGAGCACAATCTCCTTGTTCCGAAACTGAAATTGCCTCCTGATATAACCCAATAGTTTCTGGGCTTTCTTTTCCATCTCTACACACTGTTTCGTAAACTTAAGGTCGCTGCTAATTAGCACACCCAAGTCCTTTTCTAAATCAGTCACCTCGATATTACTGCCCAACATCGAGTAGTCCGACTTGGGATTGGCGTAGCCAATGTGCATCACTTTGCATTTACCCAAGTTAAACGGCATTTGCCATTTTTCGGACCACTCTCCTATCCTACCTAGGTCCGCACGCAGTTCCTCGATCGCTTCGGGCGTCCCAACATTGGCCCCAAGCTTGGTGTCATCAGCGAATTTGGCGATCCGACTGACGATGCCACCGTCGATATCATTTATGTAAATGGTAAACAACAGTGGCCCCAAAACGGAACCCTGAGGAACCCCACTAGTGACCGAGGCCCAACCCGAACTAGCCCCTTTAATTACCACCCTCTGCCGCCTATTCCTTAGCCAGTTTTCAATCCACCTACCTATTTCCCCACCGATACCCAGCGCGCGCACTTTCGCCATTAGCCGGCGGTGAGGTACCTTATCAAAGGCTTTCTGAAAGTCGAGATAAAGTATATCAATCGCCCTACTCTTATCGTACTCACTCAACATGACGTGGAAAAACTCGAGCAAGTTGGTGAGACACGACCTATGCCGTCTAAACCCATGTTGGGAGTCCCCAAGCAGCTTGTAGGAATCCAAATGGTCAACGATTCTATCAGCTATTATCCTTTCTAATAATTTACCTACAACTGAAGTGAGACTAATAGGACGATAGTTCCCTGGACTTTCGTGATCCCCTTTCTTAAAGATAGGGGTCACGTTGGCCTCTCTCCAGTCACCAGGCACCTGGCCCATCTCCAACGATTTGTTGAAGACTGTAGCCAGGTGGGGAGCCACCTGGTCGCGCACTTCTCGCAAAACACTGGGGAGAAACTGGTCTGGCCCAGGAGCCTTAAACGCGCTCAGTTTGTCTATTCTATGAGCAACGACTGTCGCGGTACATCTAACACTATCCAGGTCAGCACCTTCGTGCCTCACAGCTGGCTCGGGGATGACGCGGGTATCCTCCCTGGTGAACACTCCCGCAAAGTACTCATTAAGCACCTTAGCGATGTCCGCGTCGGAGGTCCGCAGAACGCCGCTTCCGTCCTTTAAAGGACCTATCATGCTTCTAATAGGCTTTCTACTATTAACATAACTGAAGAACTCCTTAGGGTTCCTCTTGCAGAGGCTTGCCACCCGTAGTTCTTCGTTACGTTTCGCTAGCCTAACCTTCGCCTTCACTTCCCTACACAGGCGGACATACGCTTCAGTGTTCTCGTGGGAACGATTGGCCTTCGCCCTCCTATACACTACTTTCCTATTTCGGATAGCCGAAGCGATGCCACGATTGAACCACTTAGGCTGCGTTGAAGCAGGGGTGACCAGTTTTGAGGGTATGGCAGCAGACTGCAGCACCATAAACTCATCCCGGAATGCACTCCACACTCCCTCAACATCGCCGCCAACCTCTAACCCCATCTCTGCTACGCTATCCCTGAGGCTAACAAAGTTCGCCCGCCGGAGATCGAGCTTACTGCCTCTCGAGTTACTACGCTTCACCCGAGGGACGCACACACGGAACCTAATAATACCGTGATCACTCCCGCCCAACGATTCGTCAACGGTGAGGCCAGTGACGAGGTTGTCTTCGGTCGTGAATACTAAGTCTAGAACGCTTTCGCCTCGTGTAGGCTCGTTGACCCACTGAGTGAGGAAGTTCTCATCAGCAAAGTCAACTAGCCTCCTCCCTTCAGCATCGGCAGTCCTGTTTTCCCACTTTATGCCGCGACAGTTGAAGTCTCCTAAAACTACACACACCCTATCCCCTAGCAGGCTACTGAGTTCGGTGTACAGGGCTGTATCCTCCTCGAGGAGGAGATGCGGAGGTCTGTACACCAAGATTAACCTATAGTTCGTCCCTCCCACGTTCAGATCGACGCCAAGCAGCTCCCGTTCCGACCGGAACTGGCAGTCAACCGGACTCAACGTGTCTCTGACGTATATTAGTACCCCACCCCCCTCCCCACGGGTGCGGTCTTTGCGAAACATTCTATACCCGGGAATTTCGAACTCCCCAACGTAGTCCCTACGATCAGTATGAATCCAGGACTCGGTGATAGCAACGATATCCTGGTATTCTGATGCTAAGAGCGCCCGTAGCTCGCGAAACTTGTTCCTAATTGACCTAGCATTAAAAAGCATTGCACGGAGGGAGCCTTCCCTATTCTGACCGCCCCCTAGCACGACCCGTTTCCCGAACAGCCAAGGCTGTCGGGAGTTGAAGAGCCCCTCACTAACGAGGGGGCAACTTCCACAGGAGACTGAGCCCCCTCCAACGTAGGAGGAGGGTCACCCATCTGTACTTCGCCGCACCCTTCAGTCGAAGGTACGTCCGCCACCGGCTCATCCTCATCTCTCCCCGGTGGGGGCCCATCATCTCTCCCAGGACTCGACCTCACCATTCTGTATAGGTGCCGGTCGAGCAGCGCGCCTAGCACACCTTTACCCTTGTCATTGAGGTGGACACCATCCCTCTGGTAAAGGTCCCACCTACCCGAAAATGCATCGAAGGGGTCAATAAACTTCACGCCCAGCGGAACGCACAAGTCTTGTACCCTCTCGTTGATGCCAATGACCTTACTGAGCGAGTGGTCACTGACATTCATTCGCGGTAAAATACCCATTAACATTCCCCTGTCTGTCTTCAGTTTTAGATCATCCGCAAGAGACATGATCTCGGTGATGATCCCTTCTGTAAGACCTACCCCACCGCCTTTGAGGAACAGGTCATTGCCACCAGCGTGGACAACGATCGCAGTCCTCCGACTATCCACGCGCACCTTCTCTACCTCCTTCCTTAAGTGCGCCGTTCCCCGCCCAGGTAAGCACCTTACCTTCCTCCCATCCCGGTTTGCAGAAGCAAAGTACTTCTCCTGGCCCCTGATCTGCGAGTCCCCAATCAAAACGGTGTCTTCCTCCTTCGAGCACAGGAGACTAAAGCGGTTAGAGGTCTTGACAGGGGCAACTGGGGTCTCAGGCTTCGGCTTCGCAGCCTTCTTGCCCGAGACCTTTCGAAACCCGTCGCCACCCATACACGCAGTTACACCACCCGACCCACCCCGACAGGTAGCTACATCCTTCGGTTTCTTTGGGCCATCAGCAGGCCCCTTCCCACCCTTCTCTATCGATCCCTTCCCACCCTTCTCTATCAGCCCTTCTTTGAGCCCTCCCTTTGTTCTTGATACTTAATCTTACAGTTTGAATCTGCTGGTGTGTTTTTAATTTGATCTTGTCCACTGGGTTGGATTTCCAGTGCTACGACCCTAGCTTCAAGCTTTTTTACTAATTCCTTTAGCTCTTTAACTTCCTTTTCGTGGTTGTCTCTAAGTTTACAAAACAAACATACACTAAGGGATGTGATATCGCTGATATTACCCTCTGGGAAGTCTACGCACCAATGATTAACTTTACATTTAAAGCATTCTGCTTTCAATTTAGCTGGCCCTGCCATATTTTCTCTTTTTTTTGTTTTTTCTGAATACTCTGAATAAGATAAAGCGTTCTAGCAATGAAAACTATCCAAAAACGTTATGACCAGTATATAAAAAGGGGGGGGGGGTGAATTAATCCCGCGCGTAGCCGCACCCGCCTTTTCGCAAGTGACGTTCATTCCTTCCAGAAGACTACACCTCTCCTGCTGCCGCACCGACCAAAGGTCTCCCCAGGGCCGGACCGTCCCAAACGTGTCGCAGCTACCAACTGACAAACACTCGCGACGCAAGCGTCACGGATTTTCCGCCAGGAGCGACAGCGAGATGCAGCCCCTTACTAAGTCTTACTAGTCACTCACAAGTGGGCCAGACTCTTAGAATCCAGTGTTCAAGGGATATCCCACCAGACCCAGAGGCTACGCCCGAGACTTTACGCTGGCCTGGCAGCCAGCTGGGCAGTAAAGCCCTCTCACCTCAGAGCAGTACAGCCAAGCACCATCAATTGGTCACCAAAGAACGGTCGCAGGGGGCTGGTCAAGCCATTACGCGTTAGGAATGGGCTTAACGGGGCACTAGCCACACTCCATTCATCGCGCCCCTACGCCTGGGACCCCTCCATCCCAGTCTCTCACAACCTACGAGCGTTAAATGGTGTTATTTATAGAGGTTCCAAAGCCTCTCTTCCCACGCATGAGGTAGCAGTAGGGTCCTAATAGTAAAAGAAGAGAAAAAGACTTAATACTAAAAGAAAGTTTTTTTTTTTTTTTTTTTTTTTTTGCAGTGAGAGGAGAACAACCTTAACGTAATCTAAAAGGACAGAGTAGGGATGGGATGGGGTCCTAGTAACCCACGGGACGGGATTGTGCAAAATACTTTACCCGCCCTCCCGAAAGAGAGAGAGAACCTAAAGGAGCTGGCAGCCAGTTCCTCTAGAATCCCACGACTCGGGACCGGAGGGCTGTCACACCCCAAGTATAAAGTTTACTACATCCAGAAGAAATGTGCATAACCTTTATACCCCCTGCGGGGAGTCCCATAAGTCAGATCTAATTCTCTATCTCTCTCTCCTCATTATATACAGGGAGTCCCATAACTCTTTGCTCGTTATATACATGGAGTCCCATAAGTCCGGTCTAATTCTCTGTCTCTCCTGGTTATATAGAGGGAGTTCCATAATTCAGATCTTATTCTCTCTCTCTCTCCTCACTATATACAGGGAGTCCCATAATTCCGATCTTATTCTCTATCTATCTCTACTCGTTATGTACAGGGAGTCCCATAAGTCCCATCTTATTCTCTATCTCTCTCTCCTCATTATATACAGGGAGTCCCATATGTCCCATCTTATTCTCTCTCTCTCTCTCTCTCTCTTTCTCTCTGTGTCCTCGTTATATACAGGGAGTCCCATACGTCCGATCGTATTTTCTCTCTCTCCCCTAGTTTTATACAGGGAGTCCAATAATTCCGACCTTTTTCTCTCTCCGTCTCCCCTCGGTTATATACAGGGAGTCCCATAAGTCCGACCTTATTTTCTCCTCGTCTCCCATCGGTTATATGCAGGGAGTACCATAAGTCAGATCTTATTCTCTATCCATCTCTCCTCATTATATACAGGGAGTCCCATAAGTCAGATCTTGTTCTCTATCTATCTCTACTCGTTATATAGAGGGAGTCCCATAAGTCCCATCTTATTCTCTATTTCTCTCTCCTCATTATATACAGGGAGTCCCATAAGCCTGATCTTGTTCTCTATCTCTCTCTACTCGTCATATACAGGGAGTCCCATAAGTCCTATCTTATTCTCTTTCTCCTGGTTATATACAGGGAGTTCCATAATTCCGATCTTACTCTCTCTCTTCATTATATACAGGGAGTCCCATATGTCCCATCTTATTCTCTCTCTCTCTCTCTCTCTCTTTCTCTCCGTGTCCTCGTTATATACAGGGAGTCCCATACGTCCGATCGTATTTTCTCTCTCTCTCCTAGTTATATACAGGGAGTCCAATAATTCCGACCTTTTCTCTATCTCGTCTCCCCTCGGATATATACAGGGAGTCCCATAAGTCCGACCTTATTTTCTCCTCGTCTCCCCTCGGTTATATACTGGGAATCCCATAAGTCAGATCTTATTCTCTATCTCTCTCTCCTCATTATATACCGGGAGTCCCATAAGTCAAATCTTGTTCTCTATCTCTCTCTACTCGTTATATAGATGGAGTCCCATAAGTCAAATCTTGTTCTCTTTCTCTCTCTCTCATTATATAGAGGGAGTCCCATAAGTCCGATCTTGTTCTCTATCTCTCTCTACTCGTCGTATACAGGGAGTCCCATAAGTCCGATCTTATTCTCTCTCTCTCTACTCGTCGTAGACAGGGAGTCCCATAAGTCCGATCTCATTCTGTATCTCTCTCTCTCCTCGTTATATACAGGGAGTCCAATAAGTTCAATCGTATTCTCTTTCTCTCTCTCTCTCTCCCTCTCTCTCCCCTTGATATAAACAGGGAGTCCCATAAGTCTGATTTTATTCTCTCTCTATCTTTCCTGGATATATACATGGAGTCCCATAAGTCCGATCTTATTCTCTATCTCTCTCTCCGCATTATATAGAGGGAGTCCCATAAGTCCGATCTTATTCTGTATCTCTCTCTCTCCTCGTTATATACAGTGAAACCAATAAGTTCGATCGTATTCTCTTTCTCTCTCTCTCTCTCCCTCTCTCTCCCCTTGTTATAAACAGGGAGTCCCATAAGTCTGATTTTATTCTCTCTCTATCTTTCCTGGATATATACATGGAGTCCCATAAGTCCGATCTTATTCTCTCTCTCTCTCTCTTTCTCTCTCTGTCCTCGTTATATACAGGGAGTTCCATAAGTCCGATCGTATTTTCTATCTCTCTCCTTGTTATATACAGGGAGTCCAATAAGTCCGAACTTCTTCTCTCATCGTCTCCCCTCGTTTATATACAGGGATTCCCATAAGTCAATCTTATTCTCAATCTCTCTCTCCTCATTATATACCGGGAGTCCCATAAGTCAGATCTTATTCTCTATCTCTCTCTCCTCATTATATACCGGGAGTCCCATAAGTCAGATCTTCTTCTCCAGCTCTCTCTACTCGTTATATACACAGAGTCCCATAAGTCCGGCCTTATTTTCTCTCTCTCCTGGTTATATACAGGGAGTTCTATAATTCCGATCTTATTCTCTCTCTCTCTCTCTCTCCCTCTCCTCATTATATACAAGGTGTCCCATAAGTCGGATCTTGTTCTCTATCTCTCTCTATCGTTATATACAGGGAGTCCAATAAGTTCGATCGTATTCTCTTCTCTCTCTCTCTCCCTCTCTCTCTCCTTGTTATATGCAGGGAGTCCCATAAGTCTGATGTTATTCTCTCTCTATCTTTCCTGGATATATACATTGAGTCCCATAAGTCCGATCTTATTCTCTCTCTCTCTCTCTTTCTCTCTCTGTCCTCGTTATATACAGGGAGTGCCATAAGTCCGATCGTATTTTCTATCTCTCTCCTTGTTATATACAGGTAGTCCAATAAGTCCGAACTTCTTCTCTCTCCGTCTCCCCTCGGTTATATACAGGGAGTCTCATAAGTCCGACCTTATTCTCTCTCCGTCTCCCCTCGGTTATATACAGGGAGTCCCATAAGTTAGATCTTATTCTCTATCTCTCTCTCCTCATTATATACAGGGAGTTCCATAAATCCGATCTTGTTCTCTATCTCTCTCTACTCGTCATATAGAGGGAGTCCCATAAGTCCGATCTTATTCTATCTTTCTCTCTCATGGTTATTTACAGGGAGTCCCATCAGTCCGATCTTATTCAATCTCTCTCTCTCAATCTCTCCTCGTTATATACAGGGAGTCATATACGTCCGATCGTATTTTCTCTCTGTCTCCTACTTATATACAGGGAGTCCAATAATCAGACCTTTTATCTCTCCGTCTCCCTTCGGTTATATACAGGGAGTCCCATAAGTCCGAACTTATTCTCTCTTTCTCTCTCCTTGTTATTTACAGGGAGTCCCATTAGTCCGATCTTATTCAATATCTCTCTCTCAATCTCTCTTCGTTATATACAGGGAGTCCCATACGTCCGATCGTATTTTCTCTGTCTCTCCTAGTTATACACAGGGAGTCCAATAATTCCGACCTTTTTCTCTCTCCGTCTCCCCTCGGTTATATACATGGAGTCTCATAAGTCGGACCTTATTCTCTCTCCGTCTCCCCTCGTTTATATACAGTTAGTCCCATAAGTCAGATCTTATTCTCTATCTCTTTCTCCTCATTATATACAGGGAGTCCAATAAGTCATATCTTATTCTCTATCTCTCTCTCCTCATTATATACAGGGAGTCCCATAAGTCCGATCTTATTCTGTATCTCTCTCTCTCCTCGTTATATACAGGGAGTCCAATAAGTTCGATCGTATTCTCTTTCTCTCTCTCTCTCCCTCTCTCTCCCCTTGTTATAAACAGGGAGTCCCATAAGTCTGATGTTATTCACTCTCTATCTTTCCTGGATATATACATGGAGTCGCATAAGTCCGATCTTATTCTCTCTCTCTCTCTCTTTCTCTCTCTGTCCTCGTTATATACAGCGAGTCCCATAAGTCCTATCGTATTTTCTATCTCTCTCCTTGTTATATGCAGGGAGTCCAATAAGTCCGAACTTCTTCTCTCACCGTCTCCCCTCGTTTATATACAGGGATTCCCATAAGTCAGATCTTATTCTCAATCTCTCTCTCCTCATTATATACCGGGAGTCCCATAAGTCAGATCTTATTCTCTATCTCTCTCTCTCTCATTATATACCGGGAGTCCCATATGTCAGATCTTCTTCTCCATCTCTCTCTACTCGTTATATACATGGAGTCCCATAAGTCCGGCCTTATTCTCTCTCTCTCCTGGTAATATACAGGGAGTTCTATAATTCCGATCTTATTCTCCCTCTCTCTCTCTCCTCATTATATACAGGGAGTCCCGTAAGTCGGATCTTGTTCTCTATCTATCTCTATCGTTATATACAGGGAGTCCAATAAGTTCGATCGTATTCTCTTTCTCTCTCTCTCTCACTCTCTCTCCCCTTGTTATATGCAGGGAGTCCCATAAGTCTGATGTTATTCTCTCTCTATCTTTCCTGGATATATACATGGAGTCCCATAAGTCCGATCTTATTCTCTCTCTCTCTCTCTCTTTCTCTCTCTGTCCTCGTTATATACAGGGAGTGCCATAAGTCCGATCGTATTTTCTATCTCTCTCCTTGTTATATACAGATAGTCGAATAAGTCCGAACTTCTTCTCTCTCCGTCTCCCCTCGGTTATATACAGGGAGTCCCATAAGTCAGATCTTATTCTCTATCTCCCTCTCGTCATTATATACAGGGAGTTCCATAAATCCGATCTTGTTCTCTATCTCTCTCTACTCGTCGTATAGAGGGAGTCCCATAAGTCCGATTTTGTTCTCTATCTATCTCTACTCGTTTTATACAGGGAGTCCCATATGTCCCATCTTATTCTCTCCGTCTCTCTCTCCCTTTCTCTCTGTGTCCTCGTTATATACAATGAGTCCCATAAGTCCGATCTTATTCTCTTTTTCTTTCTCCTGGTTACTTACAGGGAGTCCCATCACTCCGATCTTATTCAATCTCTCTCTCTCAATCTCTCCTCGTTATATACAGGGAGTCTCATACGTCCGATCGTATTTTCTCTCTCTCTCCTAGTTATATACAGGGAGTCCAATAATTCCGACATTTTTCTCTCTCCGTCTCCCCTGGGTTATATACAGGGAGTCCCATAAGTCCGACCTTATTTTCTCTCCGTCTCCCCTCGGTTATATACAGGGAGTCCCAAATTCCTATCTTATTCTCTATCTCTCTCTCCTCATTATATAGAGTGAGTCCCATAAATCCGATCTTGTTCTCTATCTCATTCTACTCGTCATATAGAGGGAATCCCATAAGTCCGATCTTATTATATCTTTCTCTCTCATGGTTATTTACAGGGAGTCCCATCAGTCCGATCTTATTCAATCTCTCTCTCTCTCAATCTCTCCTCGTTATATACAGGGAGTCATATACGTCCGATCGTATTTTCTCTCTCTCTCCTACTTATATACAGGGAGTCCAATAATCCGACCTTTTTATCTCTCCGTCTCTTATTCTCGACCTTTTTCTCTCTCCGTCTCCCCTCGGTTATATACAGGGAGTCTCATAAGTCCGACCTTATTCTCTCTCCGTCTCCCCTCGTTTATATACAGGGAGTCCCATAAGTTAGATCTTATTCTCTATCTCTCGCTCCTCATTATATAGAGGGAGTCCCATAAGTCAGATATTATTCTCTATCTCTCTCTCCTCATTATATACAAGGAGGCCCATAAGTCAGATCTTATTCTCTCTCTCTCTCTCTCTCCTCATTATATACCGGGAGTCCCATAAGTCCGATCTTGTTCCCTATCTATCTCTACTCGTTATGTACAGGGAGTCCCATAAGTCACATCTTATTCTCTTTCTCTCTCTCTCATTATATAGTGGGAGTCCCATAAGTCCGATCTTGTTCTCTATCTCTCTCTACTCGTTATATACAGGGAGTCCCATAAGTCCGATCTTATTCTCTATCTCTCTCTCCTCATTATATAGAGGGAGTCCGATAAGTCAGACCTTGTTCTCTATCTCTCTCTACTCGTTATATACATGGAGTCCATAAGTGCGGTCTTATTCTCTCTGTCTGCTGGTTATATACAGGGAGTTCGATAATTCCGATCGTATTCTCTCTCTCTCTCCTCATTATATACAGGGAGTACCATAAGTCCGATCTTGTTCTCTATCTCTACTCGTTATATAAAGGGAGTCACATAATTCCCATCTTATTCTCTATCTCTCTCACCTCATTATATACAGGGAGTCCCATAAGTCCGATTTTGTTCTCTATCTATCTCTACTCGTTATATACAGGGAGTCCCATATGTCCCATCTTAATCTCTCTCTCTCTCTCTCTCTCCTCCGCAGGGGGTATAAAGGTTATGCACATTTCTTCTGGAAGTAGTAAACTTTATACTTGGGGTGTGACAGCCCTCCGGTCCCGAGTCGTGGGATTCTAGAGGAACTGGCTGCCAGCTCCTTTAGATTCTCTCTCTCTTTCGGGAGGGCGGGTAAAGTATTTTGCACAATCCGTCCCGTGGGTTACTAGGACCCCATCCCATCCCTACTCTGTCCTTTTAGATTACGTTAAGGTTGTTCTCCTCTCACTGCAAAAAAAAAAAAAAAAAAAAAAAAAAAAAAACCTTTTCAATTAGTATCTAGTCTTTTTCTCTTCTTTTACTATTAGGACCCTACTGCTACCTCATGCGTGGGAAGAGAGGCTTTGGAACCTCTATAAATAACACCATTTAACGCTCGTAGGTTGTGAGAGACTGGGATGGAGGGGTCCCAGGCGTAGGGGCGCGATGAATGGAGTGTGGCTCGTGCCCCGTTAAGCCCATTCCTAACGCGTAATGGCTTGACCAGCCCCCTGCGACCGTTCTTTGGTGACCAATTGATGGTGCTTGGCTGTACTGCTCTGAGGTGAGAGGGCTTTACTGCCCAGCTGGCTGCCAGGCCAGCGTAATGTCTCGGGCGTAGCCTCTGGGTCTGGTGGGATATCCCTTGAACACTGGATTCTAAGAGTCTGGCCCACTTGTGAGTGACTAGTAAGACTTAGTAATTGGCTGCATCTCGCTGTCGCTCCTGGCGGAAAATCCGTGACGCTTGCGTCGCGAGTGTTTGTCAGTTGGTAGCTGCGACACTTTTGGGACGGTCCGGCCCTGGGGAGACCTTTGGTCGGTGCGGCAGCAGGAAAGGTGTAGTCTTCTGGAAGGAATGAACGTCACTTGCAAAAAGGCGGATGCGTCTACGCGCTGGATGAATTCACCCCCCCCCCCTTTTTATATACTGGTCATAACGTTTTTTTGGATAATTTTCATTGCTAGAACGCTTTATCTTATTCAGAGTATTCAGAAAAAACAAAAAAAAAAGAGAAAATATGGCAGGGCCAGCTAAATTGAAAGCAGAATGCTTTAAATGTAAAGTTAATCATTGGTGCGTAGACTTCCCAGAGGGTAGTATCAGCGATATCACATCCCTTAGTGTATGTTTGTTTTGTAAACTTAGAGACAACCACGAAAAGGAAGTTAAAGAGCTAAAGGAATTAGTAAAAAAGCTTGAAGCTAGGGTCGTAGCACTGGAAATCCAACCCAGTGGACAAGATCAAATTAAAAACACACCAGCAGATTCAAACTGTAAGATTAAGTATCAAGAACAAAGGGAGGGCTCAAAGAAGGGGCTGATAGAGAAGGGTGGGAAGGGATCGATAGAGAAGGGTGGGAAGGGGCCTGCTGATGGCCCAAAGAAACCGAAGGATGTAGCTACCTGTCGGGGTGGGTCGGGTGGTGTAACTGCGTGTATGGGTGGCGACGGGTTTCGAAAGGTCTCGGGCAAGAAGGCTGCGAAGCCGAAGCCTGAGACCCCAGTTGCCCCTGTCAAGACCTCTAACCGCTTTAGTCTCCTGTGCTCGAAGGAGGAAGACACGTTTTGATTGGGGACTCGCAGATCAGGGGCCAGGAGAAGTACTTTGCTTCTGCAAACCGGGATGGGAGGAAGGTAAGGTGCTTACCTGGGCGGGGAACGGCGCACTTAAGGAAGGAGGTAGGGAAGGTGCGCGTGGATAGTCGGAGGACTGCGATCGTTGTCCACGCTGGTGGCAATGACCTGTTCCTCAAAGGCGGTGGGGTAGGTCTTACAGAAGGGATCATCACCGAGATCATGTCTCTTGCGGATGATCTAAAACTGAAGACAGACAGGGGAATGTTAATGGGTATTTTACCGCGAATGAATGCCAGTGACCACTCGCTCAGTAAGGTCATTGGCATCAACGAGAGGTACAAGACTTGTGCGTTCCGCTGGGCGTGAAGTTTATTGACCCCTTCGATGCATTTTCGGGTAGGTGGGACCTTTACCAGAGGGATGGTGTCCACCTCAATGACAAGGGTAAAGGTGTGCTAGGCGCGCTGCTCGACCGGCACCTATACAGAATGGTGAGGTCGAGTCCTGGGAGAGATGATGGGCCCCCACCGGGGAGAGATGAGGATGAGCCGGTGGCGGACGTACCTTCGACTGAAGGGTGCGGCGAAGTACAGATCGGTGACCCTCCTCCTACGTTGGAGGGGGCTCAGTCTCCTGTGGAAGTTGCCCCCTCGTTAGTGAGGGGCTCTTCAACTCCCGACAGCCCTGCCTGTTCGGAAAACGGGTCGTGCTAGGGGCGGTCAGAATAGGGAAGGCTCCCTCCGTGCAATGCTTTTAATGCTAGGTCAATTAGGAACAAGTTTTCGCGAGCTACGGCGCTCGCTTTAGCATCAGAATACCAGGATATCGTTGCTATCACCGAGTCCTGGATTCATACTGATCGTAGGGACTACGTTGGGGAGTTCGAAATTCCAGGGTATAGAATGTTTCGCAAAGACGCACCCGTGGGGAGGGGGTGGGGTACTAATATACGTCAGAGACACGTTGAGTCCGGTTGACTGCCAGTTCCGGTCGGAACGGGAGCTGCTTGGCGTCGATCTGAACGTGGGAGGACGAACTATAGGTTAATCTTGGTGTACAGACCTCCGCATCTCCTCCTCGAGGAGGATACAGCCCTGTACACCGAACTCAGTAGCCTGCTAGGGGATAGGTGTGGTAGTTTTAGGAGACTTCAACTGTCGCGGCATAAAGTGGGAAAACAGGACTGCCGATGCTGAAGGGAGGAGGCTAGTTGACTTTGCTGATGAGAACTTCCTCACTCAGTGGGTCAACGAGCCTACACGAGGCGAAAGCGTTCTAGACTTAGTATTCACGACCGAAGACAACCTCGTCACTGGCCTCACCGTTGACGAATCGTTGGGCGGGAGTGATCACGGTCTTATTAGGTTCCGTGTGTGCGTCCCTCGGGTGAAGCGTAGTAACTCGAGAGGCAGTAAGCTCGATCTCCGGCGGGCGAACTTTGTTAGCCTCAGGGATAGCGTAGCAGAGATGGGGTTAGAGGTTGGCGGCGATGTTGAGGGAGTGTGGAGTGCATTCCGGGATGAGTTTATGGTGCTGCAGTCTGCTGCCATACCCTCAAAACCGGTCACCCCTGCTTCAACGCAGCCTAAGTGGTTCAATCGTGGCATCGCTTCGGCTATCCGAAATAGGAAAGTAGCGTATAGGAGGGCGAAGGCCAATCGTTCCCACGAGAACACTGAAGCGTATGTCCGCCTGTGTAGGGAAGTGAAGGCGAAGGTTAGGCTAGCGAAACGTAACGAAGAACTACGGGTGGCAAGCCTCTGCAAGGGAACCCTAAGGAGTTCTTCAGTTATGTTAATAGTAGAAAGCCCATTAGAAGCATGATAGGTCCTTTAAAGGACGGAAGCGGCGTTCTGCGGACCTCCGACGCGGACATCGCTAATGTGCTTAATGAGTACTTTGCGGGAGTGTTCACCAGGGAGGATACCCGCGTCATCCCCGAGCCAGCTGTGAGGCACGAAGGTGCTGGCCTGGATAGTGTTAGATGTACCGCGACAGTCGTTGCTCATAGAATAGACAAACTGAGCGCGTTTAAGGCTCCTGGGCCAGACCAGTTTCTCCCCAGTGTTTTGCGAGAAGTGCGCGACCAGGTGGCTCCCCACCTGGCTACAGTCTTCAACAAATCGTTGGAGATGGGCCAGGTGCCTGGTGACTGGAGGGAGGCCAACGTGACCCCTATCTTTAAGAAAGGGGATCACGAAAGTCCAGGGAACTATCGTCCTATTAGTCTCACTTCAGTTGTAGGTAAATTATTAGAAAGGATAATAGCTGATAGAATCGTTGACCATTTGGATTCCTACAAGCTGCTTGGGGACTCCCAACATGGGTTTAGACGGCATAGGTCGTGTCTCACCAACTTGCTCGAGTTTTTCCACGTCATGTTGAGTGAGTACGATAAGAGTAGGGCGATTGATATACTTTATCTCGACTTTCAGAAAGCCTTTGATAAGGTACCTCACCGCCGGCTAATGGCGAAAGTGCGCGCGCTGGGTATCGGTGGGGAAATAGGTAGGTGGATTGAAAACTGGCTGAGGAATAGGCGGCAGAGGGTGGTAATTAAAGGGGCTAGTTCGGGTTGGGCCTCGGTCACTAGTGGGGTTCCTCAGGGTTCCGTTTTGGGGCCACTGTTGTTTACCATTTACATAAATGATATCGACGGTGGCATCGTCAGTCGGATCGCCAAATTCGCTGATGACACCAAGCTTGGGGCCAATGTTGGGACGCCCGAAGCGATCGAGGAACTGCGTGCGGACCTAGGTAGGATAGGAGAGTGGTCCGAAAAATGGCAAATGCCGTTTAACTTGGGTAAATGCAAAGTGATGCACATTGGCTACGCCAATCCCAAGTCGGACTACTCGATGTTGGGCAGTAATATCGAGGTGACTGATTTAGAAAAGGACTTGGGTGTGCTAATTAGCAGCGACCTTAAGTTTACGAAACAGTGTGTAGAGGTGGAAAAGAAAGCCCAGAAACTATTGGGTTATATCAGGAGGCAATTTCAGTTTCGGAACAAGGAGATTGTGCTCTCACTGTACAATTCCCTTGTTCGGCCGTACCTGGAGTATGCTGTGCAGTTCTGGTCGCCCACCCTCAGGAAAGATATTGAGAGGCTGGAGCGAGTGCAGGCGAGGGCCACAAAGTTAATCCCTTCCGTTAGGCATATGGGCTACAATCGACGGTTACGCCCCTGAACTTGTTTTCGCTTGAAACTCGGAGGCTGCGCGGTCAACTGATCGAGGTTTTCAAGCTCTTACGAGGGTTCAACGATGTCGATTTTAGAAGTATGTTTAGTTTAAATGATAACCCAACTCGCAACAATGGTTGGAAGTTGGATTTGAAACGGTTTAGGACTAGTGTGTGTGGGAATTACGTTACGTATAAGATCTGTGACACATGGAACAGGTTACCTTCGGAAGTTGTGAACAGTTCCTCTGTGGATCAGTTCAAGAAAAGGTTAGACGAAATCTTGCACACTATTTGAGTGTGTAAAGACATTTAGGACCTCAGTCTGCGGAAATTTCTTTTCCTATAAAATAGTTAATATCTGGAACCAACTTCCCTCAGAGGATGTTTCCAGTCAAAGTGTAAATCTGTTTAAAAATAGGCTAGACAAAGTACAGAACACACTCATAGTTTAAGATTAAAACCTCAGAAAACTCTGCAGGAGTTCGCTTGCTCGGTGTCTCTGTGAGCAAGCTAAATATAGAGCTATTTATATATTCTCCACTTTCCTGTAAAATTTCCTTGGCTACTTTTCCAGGGTCAAGGTATTTTCTTCAACCTTTTTCCGTACCTGCCTCTGGCAGGGAGGGAGCGGAGGGTGGGGAGAGAGCCTTCTACTTTTCTATCCAGTTTTCTACTACTGCTAGCATAGTTTGAAAGACAAAATTTTCCCTGGCACCCGTTGCCATTGGTACCTCCTCGGTATGGGCCGCAAGGCCTTTTGAGGTACTTCTTTTCCTTGTAACTCCTTGTAACTCTCTCTCTCTCTCTCTCTCTCTTCTCTCTCTCTCTCTCTCTCTCTCTCTCTCTCAAGGGTAAAGGTGTGCTAGGCGCGCTGCTCGACCGGCACCTATACAGAATGGTGAGGTCGAGTCCTGGGAGAGATGATGGGCCCCCACCGGGGAGAGATGAGGATGAGCCGGTGGCGGACGTACCTTCGACTGAAGGGTGCGGCGAAGTACAGATGGGTGACCCTCCTCCTACGTTGGAGGGGGCTCAGTCTCCTGTGGAAGTTGCCCCCTCGTTAGTGAGGGGCTCTTCAACTCCCGACAGCCTTGGCTGTTCGGGAAACGGGTCGTGCTAGGGGGCGGTCAGAATAGGGAAGGCTCCCTCCGTGCAATGCTTTTTAATGCTAGGTCAATTAGGAACAAGTTTCGCGAGCTACGGGCGCTCTTAGCATCAGAATACCAGGATATCGTTGCTATCACCGAGTCCTGGATTCATACTGATCGTAGGGACTACGTTGGGGAGTTCGAAATTCCCGGGTATAGAATGTTTCGCAAAGACCGCACCCGTGGGGAGGGGGGTGGGGTACTAATATACGTCAGAGACACGTTGAGTCCGGTTGACTGCCAGTTCCGGTCGGAACGGGAGCTGCTTGGCGTCGATCTGAACGTGGGAGGGACGAACTATAGGTTAATCTTGGTGTACAGACCTCCGCATCTCCTCCTCGAGGAGGATACAGCCCTGTACACCGAACTCAGTAGCCTGCTAGGGGATAGGGTGTGTGTAGTTTTAGGAGACTTCAACTGTCGCGGCATAAAGTGGGAAAACAGGACTGCCGATGCTGAAGGGAGGAGGCTAGTTGACTTTGCTGATGAGAACTTCCTCACTCAGTGGGTCAACGAGCCTACACGAGGCGAAAGCGTTCTAGACTTAGTATTCACGACCGAAGACAACCTCGTCACTGGCCTCACCGTTGACGAATCGTTGGGCGGGAGTGATCACGGTTATTAGGTTCCGTGTGTGCGTCCCTCGGGTGAAGCGTAGTAACTCGAGAGGCAGTAAGCTCGATCTCCGGCGGGCGAACTTTGTTAGCCTCAGGGATAGCGTAGCAGAGATGGGGTTAGAGGTTGGCGGCGATGTTGAGGGAGTGTGGAGTGCATTCCGGGATGAGTTTATGGTGCTGCAGTCTGCTGCCATACCCTCAAAACGGTCACCCCTGCTTCAACGCAGCCTAAGTGGTTCAATCGTGGCATCGCTTCGGCTATCCGAAATAGGAAAGTAGCGTATAGGAGGGCGAAGGCCAATCGTTCCCACGAGAACACTGAAGCGTATGTCCGCCTGTGTAGGGAAGTGAAGGCGAAGGTTAGGCTAGCGAAACGTAACGAAGAACTACGGGTGGCAAGCCTCTGCAAGGGAACCCTAAGGAGTTCTTCAGTTATGTTAATAGTAGAAAGCCATTAGAAGCATGATAGGTCCTTTAAAGGACGGAAGCGGCGTTCTGCGGACCTCCGACGCGGACATCGCTAATGTGCTTAATGAGTACTTTGCGGGAGTGTTCACCAGGGAGGATACCCGCGTCATCCCCGAGCCAGCTGTGAGGCACGAAGGTGCTGCCTGGATAGTGTTAGATGTACCGCGACAGTCGTTGCTCATAGAATAGACAAACTGAGCGCGTTTAAGGCTCCTGGGCCAGACCAGTTTCTCCCCAGTGTTTTGCGAGAAGTGCGCGACCAGGTGGCTCCCCACCTGGCTACAGTCTTCAACAAATCGTTGGAGATGGGCCAGGTGCCTGGTGACTGGAGGGAGGCCAACGTGACCCCTATCTTTAAGAAAGGGGATCACGAAAGTCCAGGGAACTATCGTCCTATTAGTCTCACTTCAGTTGTAGGTAAATTATTAGAAAGGATAATAGCTGATAGAATCGTTGACCATTTGGATTCCTACAAGCTGCTTGGGGACTCCCAACATGGGTTTAGACGGCATAGGTCGTGTCTCACCAACTTGCTCGAGTTTTTCCACGTCATGTTGAGTGAGTACGATAAGAGTAGGGCGATTGATATACTTTATCTCGACTTTCAGAAAGCCTTTGATAAGGTACCTCACCGCCGGCTAATGGCGAAAGTGCGCGCGCTGGGTATCGGTGGGGAAATAGGTAGGTGGATTGAAAACTGGCTGAGGAATAGGCGGCAGAGGGTGGTAATTAAAGGGGCTAGTTCGGGTTGGGCCTCGGTCACTAGTGGGGTTCCTCAGGGTTCCGTTTTGGGGCCACTGTTGTTTACCATTTACATAAATGATATCGACGGTGGCATCGTCAGTCGGATCGCCAAATTCGCTGATGACACCAAGCTTGGGGCCAATGTTGGGACGCCCGAAGCGATCGAGGAACTGCGTGCGGACCTAGGTAGGATAGGAGAGTGGTCCGAAAAATGGCAAATGCCGTTTAACTTGGGTAAATGCAAAGTGATGCACATTGGCTACGCCAATCCCAAGTCGGACTACTCGATGTTGGGCAGTAATATCGAGGTGACTGATTTAGAAAAGGACTTGGGTGTGCTAATTAGCAGCGACCTTAAGTTTACGAAACAGTGTGTAGAGGTGGAAAAGAAAGCCCAGAAACTATTGGGTTATATCAGGAGGCAATTTCAGTTTCGGAACAAGGAGATTGTGCTCTCACTGTACAATTCCCTTGTTCGGCCGTACCTGGAGTATGCTGTGCAGTTCTGGTCGCCCACCCGCAGGAAAGATATTGAGAGGCTGGAGCGAGTGCAGGCGAGGGCCACAAAGTTAATCCGCATGAAGAAGCAGCGTGTTGCCTTTGCAAAGAAATACGTTCATTGGACATCAGCATAGTGGAGGAAGGTGATGTTTTCAGATGAAAGCATGTTACAGGTGTTCCAGATTCGATCTGCCAAGGTGCGACGCCCGTCATCTGCTAGTCGGTACCACCCGGCCTACACGGTACCGACTGAGTCAGTGATGGTGTGGGGGTGTTTTTCTGGTGAGAAGGGAAATGGGGGTCTGTATTTCCTTCCCAAGAATGTGGTGGTGAATGGTGACCATTATACTGTATTGACGTTCTTAACGACCATTTGTTGAACCACTTCGCCATTCATGGCAGTGAGATTTTTATGCACGACAGTGCCCCCTGTCACAAGGCCAAGAAGGTGATGAAGTGGCTTAATGAGCGGAAGATTAAGGTGTTAGAGTGGCCTGGCAATAGCCCAGATCTCAACCCCATCGAGAACTGTTGGCATTACATGAAGAAGATCATGGCAGAGAAGAAGACTCCTAACCTCGTGAACCTCAAGACGGAGCTGATAAAGGTGTGGTGCAAGGAGATGACATTGGACTACTTCAGGAAGCTCAGTGATTCCATGCCCAAACGGCTCTAGGGGGTCCTCAAGAACAAGGGAGCCATGACTTCATATTGATGTAACTAAGTTTTTAAATATATTTGGTGTTTTATAATGATGATTGTGCTTTTCCTCCAAAATGGTAGATGGTCCGAAGTCATTTTGCGGTGGGTGTAATCAAACAGGCAGTAACTCAGAGGATTAGTACTTTTTTTTTTTTCCTCCAATCACAAGTGCTTTCATTGAGGTTTGGGGTTTCATTAAAAAGCTTAAGAAAAGCAGTTCTTTATCACAAATAATAATTATTTTTCAAAATTTGACCCACGTTAAATTTTAATGCTAAAAGTTGAAATTCACATACTGTAACTTGGATGATATTGTATCCAGGTTTTTACATAGTGAGTTATTTGAGGAAAATCTGGGATATTAATTTTCAATGAGCAAAATGGAAAAAAATTATATAAGAGGTGCGTTCCAAAAGTTCCTGGACTGTACCGACAAAAAAATGTAGGCTTACCCTTAGGTTCTAATTACTGCTGTCCCCTTCGAAGTAGTCCCCTTGGGAGTTGATATTGCGGGCCCAGCGATTTTCTTGCTGCTGGAAGCATCTCTGGAACTCCATTTTGGGGATGTTCAGCACCTCGTGCAATTCTGCCTGAATCTCCTCGATGTTGTCAAATCGTCGCCCCTTCAGCTGGATCTTCATCTTGGGGAACAGGAAGAAGTCACATGGGCCTAGGTCGGGGGAGTAGGGGTGGGTGGGGGACCACTGCCATGTTGTTTTTGGCCAAAAACTGCTGCACAGAGAGAGCAACAGGGGGAATTTGGTAGTGATCTGCCTCATGTTGAGTTCCTCCATGAGAATGTGTTGGCATGAACCAAACGATAGGCCAACGAGGCTGTAGATGTCGTTAAACGTTCGCCGACGGTCCTCGTGGATGGCCTGATGCACTTTTTCAACATTTTCATTGGTTCTGCTGGTTGAGGGCCGACCAGAACGTTCGGAATCCTCAACTGACATTTGCCCACATTTCAACCGCGAGAACCACTCAAAAGTCTGGCTTCTGCCCATGGCGTCATCACCAAATGCTTGTTTAAGCATCACCAAATGCTTGTTTAAGCATTTGTGGGTCTCTGACACGATTTTGCCGAGTTTGAAGCAAAACTTGATGCACACGTACTGCTCCTTCAAGTCTACCATTTCTCTTCTCGCAAAAATTGCTTCAAACCACTACCACTAACACTACCACTAACACTAACACTACCACTAACACTAACACTAACACTAACACTAATGCACAAAAATGCTTGTGGAAAAAAAACGTGTGCGTGTATCACCGTGTCACTCAGTACACTGCTTCACAATAAAGCTGTTTAGCGCTATCTAGTGGCCCAAGTCCGTACTATGGCCTGTTAGCGCTCCATGCTGCCAGTCCAGAAACATTTGGATCGCACCTTGTACAGTAGACCCTCACTGTTCATGGGGGTTACATTTTTTTGGATTTCACCATGAATGCCACATCCGTGATACACAAACTTAAATGCTTATGGGGAAAATAAGCTTAGGTACTTCGTCTAAAAAAAATTTATGCTTTCTGCCATATTTTACCCTTTATATATATATATATGAGTTTGTGCATTGTTTTTGTGGCATATACTTTACTGAAAAAGAATGTGTTATTTCGAACCAAAATACATGTAGCTGCAATAAAAATAAAACAAAACTTTATTTTCTCTTCGATGCCATGATCAAAAAGTTAGTGAGGGTACTTGAAATAGTAAATAAAATAATGAGATACATCAAACAACCTTGCGGGACACTGGCAGATACAGACTGATGCCTAATGGGAGATAAAATGGCCCCTGCATTCTTCCGTGGGAACTACAGTGCTTTGTTCACTGCAACCTGCAAATAGTCAAGTTTCTGGACTGTGATTTTTTTTTTTATGCAGGAAGGCGGGGCCAAGGGTGAATGCCTGCAAAAGCGCCCACCCCCGCTTATAGAAGAAGAAGAGCCAAAATCAAGGTCTGGAGTTTTTGAGATGCCTGAACAGCATCTTTCTGTTTGAAAAATGGGAAGTCATAGACAGAAGGAAAGATGGATTGAGGAAGATTGTTCCAGAGTTGACTGGTTGAGTAGATGCAAGATTGAAAATACTCATTAACCCTTGCATTAGACAGTTGGACAGAACAGGAATGAGAAAGTGTAGAAAGTCTGGTGGTGCTTGCTCTCCTTAAAGGAGGAGGCATGCAGTTAGAGTGTTCAGAAGAGTGCAATGTCCTTTATAATGATAGTAAAAAGAGAGAGGCAACATTGTGGCAGAGAGAGAGATTGAAGACAATCAGTAAGAGACAGGGAATTGAGATGAAAAGCCTTTGACTCCATCCAGTTAAGTACAGCTGTGTGGGTGGAGCCATCTGATGCGTGAGAAATATACTCCATACATGGATGGATAAGACCCCTGTATAGAGAGAGCAACTGAGTGGGGGTGAAGAAATCATGGAGGTGGTACAGCACACCCTAACCCCTTAGAAGCTGTTTTGGAAAGAGAATATATGTGATCTTTCCAGGAAAGATCACGAGAAAGAGAAATGCCAAGAATGTTAAGAGAAGAAGAAGGATTGAGTTGTATGTTATTGAAGGTAAGGATATAGTCGTATGGAAGATTGTGATGAGTATACAGATGGAGGCATTGAAAGCCACAAGGTTTTCTCTGTCCCAATCAGAGATGGCAGAAAGAGCAGAGGTCAGGTGTCCCATAGCTGTCCTATGTGAATCATGGAGTGACTGCTGTGAGGGATGCTTTGGGAAGCAGGTGGAGAAGTGAAGAGTGGAATCATTGGCATAGGAGTGGATAAGACAGGAAGTGCAATTTAATAGGTTATTCATAAATAAAAGGAAAAGAGTGGGTGACAGGACAGAATCCTGAGGAACACCACTGTTAATACCTTTAGGAGAAGAACTGTGATCATCTACAACTGCAGCTATAGATCAGCCAGAAAGGAAATTAGAGATGAAGGCACAGATAGAAGGATAGAAACTGAAGGAGGGCAGTTTTGAAATTAAAGATTTGTGCCAGACTCTATCAAAAGCTTTTGATATGTCTAACACAATAGCAAAAGTTTCATGAAAGGAGGATGACCAAAAGTGAGAGAGAGATGCAAGAAGATCTGCAAGGGGTTGCCATAATAAATTGACTGTGAACAAAAAACCTGTGAATGGCGAGGGTCGATTGTAACACACACACACACACACACACACACACACACACACACACACACACACACACACACACAAGGGTCAGGATGAAAGTAATGCCTCATATTTTTCAATTTATATTTACTTTATATATATATGGTATATACACACACACTTTATATTTACTTTATATTTGGCACATATGTATGCATATTCACTGTAATTTTCATTATACAGTAATTGGAATTATATCATATTTAGTGAGAAATAAAATAAGAGCCATTTCTTTTGTACCACCTCTCATGTGTATATACAGGGGGTCCTCGTTATCTGAATATTCATTATCCGAGTCCCTGCATTTATGCGGCCAAGTAATTGTAGAACCATATGGATAAATTCCCCACACTTAAGAGGTTTCTGTGGATAATGTATGTGGAATGTGGAAACCATTTAAATTTCCCTTGGACTCGCTGTCTTGCTTGCTTTCCCCTACCTCCAACACTCCACCACCACCACGCTTCACCCCAAACCCTGATGCTGTGCACTCTGTCTCTCACTAACCATTGCCAGTGCTGAACCCATCCGCAGTTTTCTGGTGTTTCCATTCTGATTTTGATGATGTTTTGCACTATTGTTGCAGCCATGACTTCAAAGTGTATTGCTAGTGGTTTAAAAGTGTATTTTAGGGTTTAAAAAGTGTATTTTACAAATGTTTTACCATAATTTGTGTGTCATTTATTGTGTTAAGGTCCCAATTAAACCTTATTCTCATTATTTCTTATGGGTTTTAGGTCTGTGCTTCAAGTGGATTCATTTAAAGTGGTGATTTCTTGGTCCCCATTATCCTTGGATAATGAGGACCCCCTGTATATATAATCAAACCAAATTTTCTAACGTTTACAATGTTTTGTTTGAAAAATATTTTTTCTCTTTTTTTCCTGAAGAATGAAGGAGCTCGCAGAACAGGGAATTCAATCTATTATTTTAACGAGTGGTACACTGAGCCCTCTAGGACCATTTACATCAGAGCTGCAGGTGAGAGAAACCAGTTCAGTATTGGAATAAAGTCAATATTAGGAAAAAAAATTACTTTGTACATTTAAGGAACTTTTAGGTAGATTATCCTAATAATGAATGAACTGCATTTCCACTTTTGTTTTGGCTTTTGCCTCTATTCTATTGCTTTTCCGTATAAAATTTTGTTTACAAAGATAATTGATAAAAGTAAAGTTTCTCATTTTCTTTAAATAGGATGTAAATTTAAGTTACAAAGTTATAACATTTTCAGATTCCTTTCCCAGTGCAGCTGGAGAACCCTCATATTATTCAGCCATGCCAAGTATGGGTTGGCACCATCTGCAAAGGGCCAGATGGCAGCATCCTCAACTCTTCCTACCAAAATAGGTAAGTGTGCCAGGTTGGAACACTGTTGGATTGTGGTTACTCGCAACTTCCAAGCATTGATGAAGTCTCCGCATTTATTGCGGTTTTCTCTTAACTGAATTTTAACCTTGTCTACTATCTTAATTTCAGACATAATTAAGTCAGAGGGAGGAGGAGATGGAGAAACAGCACTGGAATCATCCAGAGTTGAGCTCAAACTTTCACCTCCAACTCAACCCTGGATGATCCAGGTGCTATTCCTTCATCTCCCTCTGACTTAATTATGTCTGAAATTAGAATAGCCTTCCCCAAAGAAGGGTGACCACTCTCAACTCTCCAACTACTGTCCAATTGCTTTGATTTCTTGCCTTTCTAAAGTTTCTGAACCTATCCTTAATAGGAAGATTCTTAAACACCTCTCTTCTCACAATCTTTCAGATCATCAGTATGAGTTCCACAAAGGACACTCTATTGGTGATCTTCTTGCATATCTTTCTGACTCTTGGTCATTCTCCTTTTGGGATTTTGGTGAAACCTTTGCTATTGTGCTAGACATAACAAAAACTTTTGATAGAGTCAGGTACAAATCTTTAATTTCCAAACTGTCCTCCTTCAGTTTCTATCCTTCTGTCTGTGCCTTCATCTCTAATTTCCTTTCTGGCTGATCTATAGCTGCAGTTGTAGATGATTACCGTTCTTCTCCTGAAGCTATTAATAGTGATGTTCCTCAGTGTTCTGCCCTGTCACCCACTCTTCCTTTTATTTACCAGTAACCTATTAAATTGCACTTCCTGTCCTATTCACTCCTATGCCGATGATTCCACTCTTCACTTCTCCGCCCGCTTCCCAAAGCATCCCTCTCAACAGTCACTCCATGATTCGCGTGGGATGGCTATAACGCACCTGACCTCTGATCTTTTTACTATCTCTGATTTGGGCAAAGAAAACTTTGTGGTTTTCACCAGTGGCATATTAAGAATTTTTGGGCCCTGGGACCAAAATATTCTTGGGCCCCTCAACAAGACAAATCTTTGAGTTATAAATTAATAAAACCATTTTTAAATAAAGCCATTTATTTCTAAATCAAATAATGCAAGTTTTACATTATATATATATATATATATATATATATATATATATATATATATATATATATATATATATACACACACCAAGCTGCTACAATTACACCAAATCAATTACATGAATACCAGTCCACTACTAATCTACAAAAGTTGATCACAAAATCATCCATCACCAGTATACAAAAGTTTTTTGCGCGGCTTCATATCACTAAATTTTCTAATCACAAGCTCTGTATTTAAATTCTGCAAAATATCGTTTTCTCTGCATAACAATGACAGACTGCAATTTCTTTTGGGTTAGCATTTGATGTTTAACATTTTTAATCATGCTCAAATGAGAAAAAGAACGCTCTGTAGTTGCATTTGACATCATTAAACACAAATAAATGTGATAAGCAATGAAAGCATTTGGGAAAACAGCCCTCAATTTACGAATTTCTTGTAGTACTCTTAATGGGCGAGTGTCAGCTAAAGCGTTTTGTTTGACAAACAGTACAAAATGCTGAAACTCAAATGGGAAGCTGTCTTCAAAATCATTTGGGTAATGGACTAGCCAGATTTTTCGTTGCTTTTGATGCTTCCTCTGAAGTTAGTTGAGAGATATTGTTGAGCATTCCAAATTTATCATTGATATTATAAACATCAGCCCCTAAAACAGCTGGGCCCAGGCCCCCCCTTAATACACCACTGGTTTTCACTGTCTCAAATACTCTGTTCCTTCATCTATCTACTCATCACAATCTTCCACACGACTATCCCCTTACCTTGAACCAGGGTTGGTGATTTTTTTTTATTTAAAAAAAAAAAAAAAAATTATTTGATTTTTTTTTCTCCATGTTCAAGATACACTGAAACAAGTCAAAAAAGATTCTTTTCATTCCTATAAGTTTCTGTAGCACTAATAACATTAAGTAATTGAAGCAAACTATTGTATTAGCTATTTAAACAGCTAAGTTGTCTTTGAGGTTGGATAAGAAATTGCACCTTTGCAATATGCGGAAAGTGCCAGTTCGTGAATATATCTAAGATTTATTTTAGGCTTAGAGTGCAATAGCTGTTGCAATGAGCACTGTGAGTGTACAAGTAAACCAAGGGTGACACTTGGGTTAGGCCAACAGTTAAAAGAGGATTCTTACTATATTACAATAATAATTTATATACAGTAAATGGAATGATAAAGATGTTATACCTCTCTGAGTCTCTCTCTTTCTTTTCTTATTTTTATAATATAGATCCAATTTCTAATTAGGATAAAATGGCAATATCTTCAAAAGAACAAATATGTTTTTGCTACACATTTAATAAGCTACACTACTACTTCTTTCTCTTCGCCCATTTCTGCCTCTATGTGGGGTCGGCATTTCTGACCAGCCTCCTCCACACAGCCTGGTCCTGGGCTTCTTCTTCCGACAAACCCTTCTCCCTCAAATCGTCCCTCACCTTCTCCATCCACCTTCGCTTCGGTCTGCCTCTCTTTCTCCTGCCACGCACCTCCATATTCATCGTTCTCTTACCCACATAATCTTCGTCCCCTCTCATCACATGTCCATACCATTTCAGTCTACTTTCTTGTATTTTCCTCGAGATTTCTCCAACCTTTGTTGTGCCCCTTATCCTTTCATTCCTTACTCTATCCAACCTTGTCACTCCGCACATCCATCTCAGCATTCTCATCTCCATTACATCTAGTCTTTTCTCATGATCTTTCTTTATAGCCCAAGACTCAGCCCCGTACATCATAGCCGGTCTTACCACAGTCTTATACACCTTTCCCTTAACCCTTGCGCCTATTCTTCGGTCACACAACACCCCTGAAACTTTCTTCCAATTTTTCCAACCAGATTGCACTCTGTGTGTTATTTCTGTGTCCAGCTCACCATCCTCAGCCACTGTTGATCCCAAGTACGTAAACTTACTTACTCTCTTTAACCTCGCTCCCTCTAAACTAATTTCTGAGTCTTGATTTTCGTAGAACCTCAGGTACTCCGTTTTCTTTCTGCTGATTTTCAACCCTCTGTCTTCAAAAGCCCTCCTCCATTCCTCCAATTTTCTTTCTACTACTTCTCTCCTGTTGCTGCACAGAACAATATCATCTGCAAAGAGCATACACCAAGGGGATTGATTTTTTATCCCCTGGGCCAACACATCCATAATCAAAACAAAAAGGTACGGGCTCAAAGAAGATCCCTGATGTAGACCAACCCTCACGGGGAACCATTCCGTTACACCTACACTACTCCTAACCTGGGTCCTTGCTCCTTCATACATACTTTGCACCAACCTAACGTACTTCTCCGGCACACCTTTCTCTCTCATACACCTCCAAACCTCCTGGCGTGGCACTCTATCATATGCTTTCTCTAGGTCGATGAAAACCATGTGCAGTCCCTTTTGTCGCTCCTGGTGTTTCTCCATCAACTGCCTCAGTGCAAAAATCGCATCAGTTGTTCCCCTACCTGGCATAAAACCCAACTGCTCTTCCCCCACGGTTGTCTCTTCTCTAACCTTTTCTCTATAATCCTTTCCCAAACCTTCATCGTGTGTGACATAAGCTTTATTCCCCTATAATTTCCACAATCCTGGATGTCCCCCTTCTCTTTGTAGATAGGTACGAGTGTACTATCCCCCCACTCCTCCGGCATTTCCTCTTGTTCATATATCTTCTGCATCAGATCCCACAATAGATCTATGCCCTCATCTCCCAAACAATTCCACGCCTCCACTGGTATCCCATCCGGTCCCAATGCCTTCCCCTTCTTCATTCCTTTCAACGCCACCTTCACCTCCTCCCTACTCACTCCTGAAGTTAACCCTTGATTTGGGACACCATCTTCAAAAATAACCCTTGGGTTTCCTCATTTAACAGATGTTCAAAATAACTCTTCCATCTATCCATGATTTTATCCTGGTCCTTTAAGACCACTCCCTGACCATCCTTTACCTGTTTAATTTGAGTAAAATCTTTACTCGCCTTATCCCTAGCCTTCGCTATTCTAAGGATCTTTCTCTCTCCCGCCGGTGTCTCCAACTCTTTATATACTTCATCCATCGCCTGCGCCTTGGCTCTTGCCACTCCCTTCTTCGCCTGCCTATAGCTTTCTCTATCCTCTTGTCTACCAGATGTGTCCCACTTCTTTTTAGCATCTTTCTTCCTTTTAATCACCTCCTGAACCTCTTCATTCCACCACCACGTCTCTTTATCTTCAGGCGGTCTTCTACCTGATGTTTTGCCCAGTACTTCCTCACCAACTCTCAATAGCACCCGGCTGTTCTCCTCCCACCATTCTTGTACACTCTCCAACGACCTTACTTCTTCCAAAACCTTATCCTCAAATTTCCTTTTCTAGTCTTCTTTCTTCAGTCCCCACCACTTTATCCTAGGTGTCACCTGTTCTTGCCTTCTTTTCCTACCACTCTTAAACGACCAATCCATCACCAGGATTCTATGTTGCGCCGCCACGCTTTCCCCGTTTATGACTTTGCAGTTCTTAACTTCTTCAAGATGGGATCTCCTGCACATTAGAAAGTCTATCTGGCTTTCTCTTCCTCTGCTCCTATAGGTCACAAACTGGTTATCTTTTTTCTGGAAGAAGGTGTTGACTATCGCTAGATCAAACGCCATTGCGAAATCCACCACCCTTTCCCCTTCTTCATTTCTCTCTCCCACGCCCCAACCACCATGCACCCTCTCAATCACCTCTCTACTTCTTCCCACATGGCCATTCAGGTCTCCACCCAAGATCACTTTTTCCCCCTCTGGTATCGCACCAACTTCTTGATCCAACTGATTCCAAAACACTTCCTTTTCTACACCTTCACAGCCAGCTTGGGGGGCATACGCACTCACGATGTTCACCGTCATCTCGTCAAGGCCCAGCTTAACACTCATAACTCTATCGCTCCTTCTACTCACACTCACCAGGCTATCCTTCAGCACTTCTGACAGCACTATACCAACACCGTTTCTACCCTGTTCATTCATTCCACTATAAAGCAACTTATATCCCCCTCCCAGCTCCCTTGCTTTATTTCCTCTCCACCTCATCTCCTGCACACACAATACTCCCACACACCGTCTCTCCATCAAATCCGCCACCTCCCTTCCTCTCCTAGTCATAGAGCCTACATTCAATGTCCCAACTCTAACCACTCGGACTAACTTCTTTACCCGAGCCCGTCCTCGACTTGGCAGCCCTCGTCCATTTCTCGTGGGGGTCAGGCGAGGCCCCTGCGTGTCGCATACGGGGTACGCCCTGGCATTTTCCGAGGCTATATGAATTTGGCTCATCATTCTTGGTTTTGGCAAAATCTTTCACGACCGGATGCCCTTCCTGATGCCAACCCTCACCATTTATCCGGGATTGGGACTGGCACTGGCACTGAGTTGTGCTGGCTTGCACCCCCAGTGACTGTATAAAATCAATTTATTTAATTTGAGCTGCAAAAGCTGCAAAATTAGTATTCCTTTTCAAAACATTCAATTGACATTAGGGCTCAAGAGCTATACTATACATTTCATTTGTAATTTAGAAATACTGTATATATATTTTTTATTTAAGTTAACTCCATAATTCTTTGCTTTGGGTCAGCAAATTAAACTATCATGACCAGATGACCTTAAATGTCTTCTAGAAATGAAATATTTGTTTTATATCAAATATTGGAATAAAAATTTTAATTATTGATGCTTTATAGAAATAATAAATATGTTCTACAAATGTTTATTCACTTTAGGCCAGTGGCTATTATGATTTTAATTAACGTTTTAAAAAAAAGGTTAACGCAGATACCATATCTTAATTTATCACAATAATCAATAGAGCTGTAAGTAAATTCTGTAACCTTGTTTTATTAAAAAATAAACATCAAAGTTCATTACCATTCTTTATGTATTACCTATACTGTAGTGATTAATTAGTAGTTTTCACGTTTTATAATTTTTTAATTTTTATTCATATACTGATTTAAATCAAGTTGATTTAAATCAACCAACCCTGCCCTCAACAACACACAACTCAATCCTTCCTCCTCCTCTCTTAACATTCTTGATATTTCCTTTTCTTGTGATCTTTCCTGGAAAGATCACATATACTCTCTTTCTAAAACAGCTTCTAAAAGGTTGTGTGTGCTGTACCACCTCCATAGTTTCTTCACCCCCACTCAGTTACTGTTTCTATGCAGGGGTCTGTCCATACTCCTGTATGAAGTATGCTTGTCATGTGTGGGGTGGCTGAATCCACACACCTCTTCTTGACCAGGTGGAATCACAGGCTTTTTGTCTCATCAATTCCCCCACCTCTTAATATTAAGACTGTCTTCAATCCTTCTCTCTTCGCTACAATGTTGCCTCACTCTTTCTTTATGGTGTAGAGGATAGCCAAAACAATCTTTCAGATTGTGGTAGAAGCATAAAATTTGCATGCATATACCTTAAGACAGGCTTAAAAGGACTCAAAATGGTGAATAAAATTCAAGATGGTCACCAAAGAATGCTTGAATATTAGTAATTCCCATGTTTATACTTATGAAACTAAATTATTTCAACTTTATTCATGCATTTTCATACAGAACAATTTATTGCATAATTTTTTGCATAATTGCCCACAGAAGTTCGTTTGCACTCTATGTATATTATGGTTGTAGAGATCTGGTAGCACTGTATGGTTAAGACATAGGGTATCAGATTTTTTAGCAGTTCAAATTACTAACCATTTAAGATATTTGATGAATCGATAAATCTTAACACAGTGTCACCAGACCTCTCGGCTCATGATATACGCGGAGGGCATAACTGAACTCCTGTGGACAACTGTACAGTTGGGGACAAGTGATTCTGGGACACTGATATTTATTTGCTTTGACTCAACAGTCGAATGAACCCCTTGTTGTAGAGATCCAAGACTACACAAAAGTGTTTCCTATTGCCATGAGCATTCCACCACTGCGAGGGTGGACTAGGTGTCCCAGAATCACTTGTCCCCAACTGTACACACCCTATTTGATAAAAATAGACATTATATACAGCTACCAGAAAAGTAAATGAATGTGTAAATGTGTTAATTGTGATATAGACAGCTTGATTGCATCACATGCATAGTATTTATTCATGATAAGGGCAACTGCAAAGAGAAGTACATGGCAAAGATGACTGCTTGCATGTACAGCATCCACCACATACACTTTTGCAGCCACATTTTTTTAGTTCCTTACAGGCATCAGCTATAGGGCTTTTGTCATTCCAGTGAGTGAACCAGGTACCATCAGATCCTTTTTCCCAGCCCCATTCACTAGGAGATGGCAATTGCATAATGGGTTTGAGGGCTTGACCCCATACATAGCCTGCTTGGTAAGCTGCTCAAAGACTGTGCTGCTTAAGGGAATCCTCTGTTGGAGGGATTGCATCCTATTGTTTGTTCATCTGAGTAAACTCTCTCTTTCTAGCTTTGTCTACTTCATTTTCACAGTTTTGGCATATGATAAACATATGCCAAAACTGTAAATTTTTGTAGAAATAGAAATGTGTTTTCAATTACTTGCTTAGTTGGGCAGTTGCTGAGGAGTACAAATGCAGCAGTGGCACTGAGGAAATTATTCCATGTTTGGGAAAATGTTTTCTTGCTTTTGCCTTTGAATCTTGACACTGTGTCACAGCCACTAAAAGCATGGAAGAAGGGTAGACCTTTGCATTGTTCTGATCCTAACTTCTAACTAAATCATGGATAGGTAACCATCTGCATTTTTCAGGTTGTCCAAAAGCTACCCAGAGTTCTTTCAAACCCCCTTCATACAACTTATCGAACACAGCTGCTGCAATCACTACAATATCTGTATCATTTGACAAAATGGCAGCATGCTTCACATCATTGTTCATGACAGCATGGGGTACATGAACAAATAATCAGGTGCCTGCCTCCTCATGGTTACAGTAAAGGTCAGAAGTTGAGGCATCCTCTGAATTAGAGACAGCCAATTCACCTTTGGAAGCAAACACTAAATTTTCCTTTGCTACTTTCTTTAAACTCTCTGCCAGGAATGGATACAACTCCTTTTTATTGTCATAATTTTGTAGGAAGCTTGGCCAGTTCTTGAGCACTTTTCCCTCACTAGTCACTCTCCTCCTGCTTCCCCTACCTCTTGGAAGCCTAGTGTTTGACTTTAGACTATTTGATCTGTAAATATCAAATACAACATCTGTTTGCTTGTGCTTACTGGCATAGCTGTTACTCTCCCTACAAAGTCTTTCCCTGCATAGTTCTTGAAGGTAATTTCTTTCAGCTTCACAATATGTGCTAGACATGACCCATCAATAGCTATGAACTCAACCTCAGGCTGTACTAACTGTGCTAGTGTAAAAGTTTCTAGACATGTCAACAAATCTGCTTTGTTAGTTTTGTACAACTCTCTGTTAGAACTGAGTGCTGCAGGATTTATCTGATTTTCATGTTCGAAAAACATGTCCAGATCTACCTGTTGTGTTTGACAGGATATGAATAGATTTGAAAACAAATTGTAGTCATCTTTTAACATGCCAACTGTTTTTTTTGCTTTGTCCTGTTTGTTTCAAATAATGAAAACTTGTTTCTTGTTAGTGGCGCATAAAAGTTTTCACTGACATTATTTAGAAAGTTGTTGAGCTGCTCCTTGCCTTTTGGAATAAAGGCAAAAAGCATTTCCTGCACTCTGTTGTCCATAACATCTTTTGAATCAATGATCACAAGATCTGTTGTAAATTCTTCTAAGAAAGGATTCCCCATCTCTTCAAAAACATGTGTTAGGTTGTGTACATCTTTGAGGAATGTATTTTGTGCTGAGTGTCTCTCTTGATGGTGTTTGGTTTGTATTTTCTCTCTTTTCTTTGAGAACTTTTCATACTGGTCTGCTAACCTACACACCTCCGGACCAGCTACCATCCATCTTAATAGAGCTGATTCATGCTCAATCAAACCAATGGCCCCACTGTCTCCTTTGATCACTGTGTCATTTTATTCATGGGCCTGGTCTATTGCAATGCCAGAAAACACTTGATCTGTCTTACAAATTACAAAGTTACCCTTTTTGAATTACTCATGGACATCTGGGAATTTCTTTTAAAGTAGCAACATGTCAAGGAGATGAACAGTTAGCCATCTGGAGTAGTGTGTATTGTCATTACTGAAGAAGTATGGCAAAAGAGCTACAATTGCTTCCTTGTAGGCTTCAAAATTCCCCCCTCTCAGAGAATGAATAAAAGCTAGAACTTTTAGCTCTGTTTTAATGACCATTTCCCAGTACTGAAATTGTGGAATCTCACTTTTAGAATTACACCATTCCTGGAAAGTCCTGTTTGCTTCACCTGCTTCAATATACTCCTCATATGCAGCTTTCATCTGATTGTAAAGACTGCATGCTGTCACTTGATGTGCTCTTCTCATCTTAGTGACACTAGCCACTGACAGAAAGGATTCTGCTGTGCCTGCAGATGCTACACCTGACTCAAAATGGATGCAGTCCATCCATTGCCCTTTAACATGCGTCCTACCATTCTAAGAGCTGCCATTTCAGTGTGAAATGCACCCATCATAACAGCAAAGTTGCCATATTCATTTGACCAATACCACTGTATTTACTTAGCTAAAGCAAATAACAGCTGGTCAGCAATAATAACAGGAGTTTGTGAAGGGTTAAGATATGATGATGTTTCTTTGACTTTGTCCATTACATGCCTTATGGTTGGTATTTCATGAGCTTGATCTCTTAGAAGAGGCATGAGAGCCGACATACTGATGTCAAAGCTGTGTTCCCTTATTTAATTGGCATTGTGTGCAGACCATGTTACTTGCACAGAGTCAGTAAACTCCTGAGTAAGATGAACCATTTCAAGCCACTCCTACTCTTTATCTAAACAAAATGGAGATGGCTCAGGTATTTCAGGCAGTTTATCTTTAGGTGGGAGTTGCTTTGTAAAGAAGTCTGGCTTCACATTGGTGTAGTTCTCTGGCAAGTCTGGTATCATCATTGCATTCTTGTTCAGGACAAGATCATCTTGAGGTTCTCCTGTTGATTCACTTTGGAAAAAGGAAATATTAGTTCCATGGAATGAGGTTTTAGCTGTTGATGCTGAGGGATTGTGGTCACAATTATCCACTGTACTAACTGTGAAAACACCAAATTTCAGTTGTGGTGGGCAAACTAATCCAATATCAATGCATCTTTTCATGACAGCCTCACCTAATTGATTTTATATTTCTAGCACCCTATCATAGCTAATGCTAAGGCCATGCTCAAACAATGTGTTAACAATTTATTTTTTTCTTGTTATGGAATGCCCAGACAATCCCAGAAAGACTGGAGAGGGAAGTTCTCTGTCTTTAGAATGTCTTTGATGCATTGCATTGGCATTATATTTGGCAAAACAATTGAACTGCAGTAGTTGTGCCAATGCAGCATCACCTTTGGAAGCCCTGATATCCATGTGTGATTTTATGCTACTGCCATGTGAAACACTCGATACAAAATTTAGAAGCACTGGAAGGGGTACATGAGTTCATGTAGTTATCATCAAAAGATCCTTGGAAAGTAGCTTTGCATTCTAATATCTGTTTCCTCAGGATTTGAGCTGCTTTTGAAACAGTCAAAGCACTTCACACTCATTAACTTTTGCTAATGCAGATCCAACATCTTCCTTGAAGGCTAAAAGAATATTCGTTCCTTGTTTGAAACACACTAGCTCTAACCCCAGCTTTGGAGCATGGTGTATAAGTTAGTCTTTAAGTCTAGTAGAATTGACAAAAGGGTCTGTGACTCCACATTGCGAAAGTCTGTCTCTGTAAAGCTTTACCAAATTGGCTAAACGAAAAGTTACTAGCTCATCTCCAGCAAGCTATTTACTTTCATGAATGTATGAAATCAGTTCTGAGAGTGCTGCTTCTGAGTTGCTCATTACTACTACTACTACATGTTTCTGTATATTTTCAAGCGATCATAGCTAGCCCTGTTGTTCATTACTACTACTTCATGTTTCTGTACATTTTCAAGTGATCTGAGTCTGTTGCTTAATTTGGTGTAACATTTTGCATGATACTTCATTTCTAGAGCAGTGGCATCTGGACCACTAAGTTGGGCCATGAGTCTAGAGTCATGAAAGCTGTTTGCTTTCTTGTGCTCTCCACTATACATAGCCAGGAACACCTGGCTCATCTGATACTGTCCTGAGCCAGGCATCTAGTCTAGTCTTCTTTTGAAGACTTCAACTTTGACCCCTGTAATGTTTCTGAGGTCCTTTGGAAGCTGGTTAAAAAGTCTTGGCCCCCTGACAACCAAGCTATTTTCCTTCAGTGTTGAGGAGGTCCCTTGTTGAGCCTTTAATTTGGGAACACTACACATTCTGCCTTTCCTATTTTCCAGTGTTGTTTGAATGGTAATTGGTTTAGTTTGAGCTTTGGTACCAGTTTTTCGATCATTTTCCATATGTAAATTATGATGTACCTCTCTTCTTCTTTCCATAGAGTGCAGATTTGGTTTATGTAGTCTTTCCCAGTAGTTGTTCTTTGCACCCATCAATCTTGGCTGTGAAATGTTTCTGTATTTCTTCTAGTCTATTAGTTTCTTCCTTTTTATATGAGGACATCAAAACTGAGCGGTATTCAAGTTTTGGTATAATCAGTGTTTTTAGCAGGGGAATCATTACTGTCCTGTCCCTTCTTTTGAATGTTCTTAGTACCTGTCAGGTGACTCTTTTTGCTTTATTTATTGTTATCTGATTTTGTGTTTCAAATTTCACATCATCGATTGCTTTAATCTTCTCTGAATTTCCTATCTATCTGGAGCATAATATGCAGTCTGTTTAAGTTCCTCTTTTTTACCATATCTCAAGAGCTGAAATTTCTTGGTGTTAAATAATGTTGTTGTTGTCTTCTGACCATTTGTATATTTTGTTTGTGTCCCTCTGCAAGGCCTCCACTTCATTTACATTGCTGATTTTTCTGCTGATCTTTGTATCATCTGCAAAGGATGTTACTGTACTGTTGCTGTTTACTCTGCTGTCTATGATAATGAACAGGAGTGGGGCCAGTACTGTCCCTTGTGGTACTGAGCTGCGTACTTCTGATTCTGATGATGATATACCTTTATTATATTTAATGTTTATTATATTCTAATTATTTATTTAATAATTTAGCACATTATTACCATGAATTTTACACATTAACAATATACTTGTCAACCATCTTGAATTTTGAGCATGATTTTGAATTTTTCAAATGTCAATTGGTCTTATATATTAATGGAGGTCCTAATGTGAAAGCATACCAAATTTCATGCTTCTATCACCATCTGAAAGATTCTTAGTTCTTACTGCCTTTAGCCTCGACACTCTTACTCTCACTGTTATAACTGACACTGTTCATCAGAAATCTTTAACTGCATGCCTCTTTATGGAGAACATGCAGTACAACACATTCTCATTCCTTTTCTCACCAACACTCTAATGCAAGGGTTAATTAGTATTCTCAATCTTTCATCTACTCATCTCGTCAATCTGTGAAACAACCTTCCTCAATCCATCTTTTCCCCTGTCTATGAACTCCAATAGTGAGCTTTTAAATGCAGCGTGTTGAGGCATCTCAAAAACTTTGAACCTTGATTTTGGTTCTTTGCGGACATTCGCCCTTGGCCCCTCCTTCCTGCATAAAAAGCAAACATTGTACTGTTTAACCAATTGTTTGATGTTGTTTTTGTTTTCTTCTATTTTTGTCTCAGGAGCAAACCAGAATACATGAAGTCTTTGGGGTTGACCATTTTGAATTTATCTCGCATCATTCCTGGTGGTCTTTTGGTGTTTTTCCCTTCATATCCAATCATGAAAATGTGTCAAGAACATTGGCAAAATACTGGAATTTGGATGGGACTTTCCAATGCAAAGGTGTGGCAATTTTTTCAGATAAAACAAGTAAATTTACTGTAGCTTTCAGTAATATTTTGAAAACCCCCCAATATAAGTGGAGAGAGTTACGAGGAGTTACAAGGAAAAGAAGTACCTCAAAAGGTCTTGCGGCCCATACCGAGGAGGTACCAATGGCAACGGGTGCCAGGGAAAATTTTGTACACACTCAAATAGTGTGCAAGATTTGGTCTAACCTTTTCTTGAACTGATCCACAGAGGAACTGTTCACAACTTCCGAAGGTAACCTGTTCCATGTGTCACAGATCTTATACGTAAAGTAATTCCCACACACACTAGTCCTAAACCGTTTCAAATCCAACTTCCAACCATTGTTGCGAGTTGGGTTATCATTTAAACTAAACATACTTCTAAAATCGACATCGTTGAACCCGCGTAAGAGCTTGAAAACCTCGATCAGTTGACCGCGCAGCCTCCGAGTTTCAAGCGAAAACAAGTTCAGGGCGCGTAACTGTCGATTGTAGCCCATATGCCTAACGGAAGGGATTAACTTTGTGGCCCTCGCCTGCACTCGCTCCAGCCTCACAATATCTTTCCTGAGGGTGGGCGACCAGAACTGCACAGCATACTCCAGGTGCGGCCGAACAAGGGAATTATACAGTGAGAGCACAATCTCCTTGTTCCGAAACTGAAATTGCCTCCTGATATAACCCAATAGTTTCTGGGCTTTCTTTTCCACCTCTACACACTGTTTCGTAAACTTAAGGTCGCTGCTAATTAGCACACCCAAGTCCTTTTCTAAATCAGTCACCTTGATATTACTACCCAACATCGAGTAGTCCGACTTGGGATTGGCGTAGCCAATGTGCATCACTTTGCATTTACCCAAGTTAAACGGCATTTGCCATTTTTCGGACCACTCTCCTATCCTACCTAGGTCCGCACGCAGTTCCTCGATCGCTTCGGGCGTCCCAACATTGGCCCCAACATTGGCCCCAAGTTTGGTGTCATCAGCAAATTTGGCGATCTGACTGACGATGCCACTGTCTATATCATTTATGTAAATGATAAACAACAGTGGCCCAAAAACGGAACCCTGAGGAACCCCACTAGTGACCAAGGCCCAACCCAAACTGGCCCCTTTAATTACAACCCTCTGCCGCCTATTCTTCAGCCAGTTTTCAATCCACCTACCTACTTCCCCACCGATACCCAGCGCGTGCCTTATCAAAGGCTTTCTGAAAGTCGAGATAAAGTATATCAATCGCCCTACTCTTATTGTACTCACTCAACATGATGTGGAAAAACTCGAGCAAGTTGGTGAGACACGACCTATGCCGTCTAAACCCATGTTGGGAGTCCCCAAGCAGCTTGTATGAATCCAAATGGTCAATGATCCTATCCGCTATTATCCCCTCTAATAATTTACCTACAACTGAAGTGAGAGTAATGGGACGATAGTTCCCTGGACTATTGTAATCCCCTTTCTTAAAGATAGGGGTCACATTGGCTTCCCTCCAGGCACCTGGCCCATCTCCAACGATTTGTTGAAGACTGTAGCCAGGTGGGGAGCCACCTGGTCGCGCACATCCCGCAACACTCTGGGGAGAAACTGGTCTGTCCCAGGAGCCTTAAACGTGCTTAGTTTGTCTGTTCTATCGGCAACGACTGTCGCGGTACATCGAACACTATCCAGGCCAGCACCTTCGTGCTTCATGCCTGGCTCGGGGATGATGCGGGTATCCTCCCTGGTAAACACTCCCGCAAAGTACTCATTAAGCACATTGGCAATGTCCCCGTAGGAGGTCCGCAGAATGCCGCTTCGGTCTTTTAAAGGACCTATCATGCTTCTAATGGGTTTTCTACTATTAACATAACTGAAGAACTCCTTAGGGTTCTCCTTGAAGAGGCCTGCCACCTGTAGTTCTTCATTACGTTTTGTTAGCCTAACCTTTGCCTTCACTTCCCTACACTGGCGGACATATGCTTCAGTGTTCTCATTGGAACGATTGGCCTTCACCCTCCTATACGCTACTTTCCTATTTCGGATAGCTGAAGCAATGTCACGACTGAACCACTTAGGCTGCGTTGAAGCAGGGGTGACTGGTTTTGAGGGTATGGCAGCAGGCCAGCACCATAAACTCGTCCCGGAATGCACTCCACACTCCCTCAACATCGCCTCCGACCTCTAACCCCATGTCACCTACGCTATCCTGGAGTCTAACAAAGTCCGCCCGCCGTAGATCAAGCTTACTGCCTCTAGAGTTAATATGCTTCACCTGAGGGACGCACACCCGCAACTTAATCAAACTGTGATCACTCCTGCCCAATGATTTGTCAATGGTGAGGCCAGTGATGAGGTTGTCTTCAGTCATGAATACTAAGTCTAGAACGCTTTCATCTCGTGTAGGCTCGTTGACCCAGTGAGTGAGGAAGTTCTCATCAGCAAAGTCAACTAGCCTCCTCCCTTCAGCATCGGCAGTCCTGTTTTCCCACTTTATGCCACGACAGTTGAAGTCTCCTAAAACTACACACAGCCTATCCCCTAGCAGGCTACTGAGTTCGGTGTACAGGGCTGTATCCTCGTTGAGGAGGAGATGCGGAGGTCTGTACACCAAGATTAACCTGTAGTTCGTCCTTCCCACATTCAGATCGACGCCAAGCAGCTCCCATTCAGACCGGAACTGGCAGTCAACCAGACTCAACGTGTCCCTGACGTATATTAGTACCCCACCCCCTTCCGCACGGGTGCGGTCTTTGCGAAACATTCTATGCCTGGGAATTTCAAACTCCTGAACATAGTCCCTACGATCAGTATGAATCCAGGACTCGGTGATAGCAACAATATCCTGGTATTCTGATGCTAAGAGTGCCCGTAGCTTGTAAAACTTGTTCCTAATTGACCTAGCATTAAAAAGCATTGCACGGTGAGAACCTTCCCTATTCTGACCACCCCCTAGCATGACCTGTTTCTCGAACAGCCAGAGCTGTCGGGAGTTGAAGAGCCCCTTACTAATGAAGGGGCAACTTCCGTAGGAGCCTGAGCCCCCTCCAACGTGGAAGGAGGGTCACTCACCTGTACCTGGACACACCCTTCAGTTGAAGGTATGTCCACCACTGGCTCATCAATCTCTCTCCGTGGTGGGGTTTCATCATCTCTCCGTGGACTCAACCTCACCATTCTGTATAGGTGCCTGTCGAGCAGCATGCCTAGCACACCTTTACCCTTGTTATTGAGGTGGACACCATCCCTCCGGTAAAGGTCTCACCTACCCAAAAATGCATAGAAGGGGTCAATAAACCTCATGCCCAGCGGGCCGCACAAGTCTTGCACCCTCTTGTTGATGCCAATGACCTTACTGAGTGTGTGGTCACTGGCATTCATTCGCGGTAAAATACCCATTAACATTCCCCTGTCTGTCTTCAGTTTTAGATCATCCGCAAGAGACATCATCTCGTTGAGTATCCCTTCTGTAAGACCTACCCTACCCTACTCCGAGAGAGTGAGTTGGTGAGAGAGCTTTGTGAAATGAGGAATCATTGTGCAGAACATTTGAAAGGTTTATATATATATATACAGGGTGGCGCAAAAGTCATGCATCATATGAATTTTCAGTGTTGATTAAAATCTTTTACACTGTGTAACACTGATTCTCTTTATATAGAATTTTTTATATTTTTATATGCATATGTGGGTGCTGAGTCCAAATCTGGCCTTGTTTTGTGTGTATCATCAATGGTTTCAGAGATAATCCATTTTTCATGTTTCACCAGTATAATGTTGTTATGGGTGCAGCAATATCAGAATAATCAGTTGTTGTTGAGAACAATCTGGATGTTTGTTGACAGTTTCTTGCTCTAGAAATTGCCCAAAACTTCCACTGTGCTATATAAAGAAGAGCGCAGAGTCTGAGAAGTCAGTAAGTGTGAGCACACAAAGAAAGCAGGTTGTTTGTCTGATGGTTACCAGCACTGAGGTACTGTGTTTCTGTGCTGACGATTAGAGTGTTATCGATCCTTTTTTATTGTGAACATTATTTCAGTGTTGTGAATACATCTTTTTTCTGGAATCTGTAATCTGTTGCAGATTTAATAACTCTTCTCTCTATATCTGCAGGTTATGATTAATGTAGTACAGTTTGGTAAAGAGAATGGCAACTAGAGCTTGTAAATATTCGCCGGATATATTCTGCTTCTTTGTGGGTATTACATAGGCCCCAAGCAAGTATCGCACAAGATTGTGAAAGGCACCAAGTTCTGGATCGTGTATCAGCTCTATTTTGGTATGCCTATGGGTGACCAAGATAAGCCCTGGGCACCCCATGTGATCTGTGAAAGCTGCCGCTCCACACTTGAAGGGTGGCTGCGGGGAGTACACAAGGCAATGCCCTTTGCGGTACCCAGAATATGGAGAGAACCAAAGAGCCACCACGACGATTGCTACTACTGCATGGTAGATGTTTCTAAGTACAAGAAAGTTAAAGGAAGGCAGACTCTTCAGTATCCAAGCATAGCGTCATCCATAGCTCCTGTACCACATGGCGAAAGTCTTCCAATACCACGTCCACCAGAACAGGTATCTATCCATTACTTTACCTTCTGTATTTACAGACTGTGGGTCATTATGTGTCAATTTTTCTTAGTGCTGATGCTCTTCTACATATATAGCTATGCCTATATTTTGTTTCTTTGCTTTGCAGGTTGAAAATGAGGATGCAGCTAGCTCATCTGAGATGTCGGCTGGTGAGGACAGTCATGATGAAGAATATACAGTAACTTTCAGTACAAACCCTCACTTTCCAAATCAGAGGGAATTGGACGACTTAGAGATTTGGGTCTGACAAAATCAGGGTCTGAGCTTCTGACCTCCAGACTCAAAGAGTGGAATTTGCTTGGAGAAGACTGCAAGAGCACTGTATACCGAAAGCGGCATGAAGAGTTTGCAAGGTTCTACGATGTCAATGGCTCTCTCTGTTATTGCAGCGAGGTTAATGGTCTATTTACAGCTATTGGATTAACACACACACCCTCAGAGTGGCACCTGTTTATTGACAGTTCAACTTGGAGTTTAAAAGCTGTTCTCCTCCACAATGGTGTGGAGGGTGAACCCTTTCCCCTTTTAGTTCTCAGCCCTTTCCCCCTGGCCTTGATTATTATTATTTATATATTAAATTTCTTTCATTTTTGAATGAAATACTTGTTATAGATAGGATTTTAATGGTTCTCTCTTTCTTTCCAGAAAAAAAATAAACTAAGTCTTAAATACATATAAAAAGTAAATAGTAAAGAATGAATAATTATTAAATAAGTAAACAATAAACATTTTAAACAATAACTAGTAAGAAGTAAATAAATAAAGAATAAGTATGTTATAACAAAATAGTAATAAGTAAATAAACATTAAGATAAACTATTAAGTAGAAAGATAGTAATAAATAATAAGCATTAAGATAATAAATAATAAACGTTAAGTACTAAATTGTTAATATCTTAACAAAAAGAATAAATAATAAGTTATATAAAGAAATGTTAAACTTGTAAACAAGGAATGAGGAATGAGAGTTTTATTAAATTAGTATGGGAAAAAGAGTGAGAGTTGGATGGTCGATTGTTAAACCCTGTTAGTAAATGGAAAATAAAGTACTTTTTTATTAAAACATTTTAGCAAACAAAAGAATAAACAAATTTAGTAAAAGAGACGCTTCTGAGGTTTAAAAGTGTCAGCGTGTGTGTCAAAACTCGAGTTTTGAGAAGTGGGGGAACCAATTGGTGCATGTGTGGAAATGTAAATAAAAAAAATAGTTTGTGTGTAATTTGACAAGAGAAAATAAAGAACATAACGGAGGAAACTAAATTCAGGCTGGATTTGTCTGAGAGGCTGAAGACCATTATTGGACCAAGGGAACTTTAAGTTCTGTTAGGAAGGGGATGCTGGAGATATTGAAACACTAACAGAAGGAAGCTATTCTGGCAAGACCTGTGAAACAAGTGAGAAACTGTTGGCGGTATGAGCCAGCAGTCGTGGAATTGGAGGTCTGGAGCCTTCAACAACCCTTCAAGGTAAGCAGCCTGGTTTCGTGGAGGCCTTAAATATAAAAAAAATTCTTATTCGTGGTGCGGCCATTAGGTAAATCGAATCCCACCACAATGGGAACAAATATCCATCTATACCAGTTGCACATTCTGTTCAAATGAAAGAGGACTGAAAATGTCAAACAACTGCTCACTCAAATCAGGTATGAACAATATAACTGGGATGTGTGTGGTGATTTCAAAATGATTGGTTTCCTGTTAGGTTTACACGGAGGGTTTACTAAATATTCATGTTTTCTTTGCCTGTGGGATAGCAGGGCTTCAACTGAGCACTATAAAACAGTTTAGTGGCCTCCACGTGAAGGACTGCAACCAGGAAAGTACAATGTACTCAGGGAACCTCTTGTGAAGCCTGACATAGTTCTGCTACCACCTCTCCATATTAAGTTGGGAATAATTAAGCAGTTTATAACTGCATTAGATTTTGGAGGGGAAGTTTTCCAACAGATTTGGGTCATGTTCCCTAAACTCTCTGAGGCCAAAGTCAAGGCTGGCATCTTTGTAGGACCACAAGTCAAGGTGCTGTTGAATTCAAAGAACCTTGAAGCCAAGATGACTTTGATCGAAGAAGAGGCTTGGTGTGCTTTCCATGATGTGGTTCGTGGGTTTTTAGGCAACCATAAAGCACCAAACTATAAGGAGTTAGTGTCAAACTTGATTAAGTGCTATGGCAAAATTGGGTGCCATATGTCTTTAAAATTACACTATCTGCATTCACATCTAGATTTTTTTCGTGATAACCTCGGCGATGTGAGTGAAGAACATGGTGAAAGATTCCATCAAGATATTCAAATGATGGAGAAAAGGTACCAGGGCCATTGGGATGCTTCCATGATGGGAGACTACGTATGGTCGCTGATCAGAAAGGATAAGAATGTTCATACGCAGAAGTTGCATTCTTCAGTGCATTTTTAAGGAACGCACACTGCATAATGAGGCTTGTTATTCTCTTATTGGTTCTCCTCATGATATATATTATATCCTTTGCACCATTTTGGGTTTGTCAAACAATTTTGGCTCAATAAACATTAATTTCCAGTAGTGTTTTTATTTTCAGAAAATATTTGTTAGCCTTCTTTATATACTTTGCCATATGAAAAGTGTGATAACCTATATTTTTGAAACAGTTGATGATAGAGCAAAATCAATATCATTTTTGGAATCAGGACCCTGAAATTATTAAGAAACGACAGAAAAATCACAATAAACAGAAAATTTTTCAAATTTTGTTACCATGTTATTTTTCTCTCTCAGGTAGGGAATGGCTGTGAAATTAACAATAGATGAGAGGGTGAGCTTGGTTTTAATACATGGAATACCAGGTACTACAAATTGATAAATCAGTACAGAATTTAAATTCTGTACCGATTTATCAATTTGTTACACACACACACACACACACACACACACACACACACACACACACACACCTTGGTTTTGCTTTTACCAAATTGTTCATTTTGACAAAGGTCAAGTTTAATGCTCCACCTTGTACCTACAACTTAACCCTGAATCTGAACCATGACCCAACACCGCACTCGATCTCACGACCTCCCGATTAGCAGCCTAGCGTCTTAACAGTTGGGACACCTAGGGTACCCTTTTATCTCAACCTGTTTTTATGGAAGGATGAACAGCTGAGTTTGCTGTGCTCCACCTGCTGTCACTGGGAATCGAATCTGGGGCTGGTGGATTTGTAGTTGATGATGTTAAATACACACAGTAAATACTCGATGAGTCAGAATTTGGGATGAGTCAGACTCGTCCTCTGTCAAGTGCTATTATTCTTTTGTTTATTTTACTGAGAGAAGTGTTTTATTTCCTATGTCAAGTGCCATTATTATTTTGTTTCCTTTACTAAGTGAAGTGTTTTTTTAATACTGTATTGTATGAAAAGGTAAACAATAAAATTTTTTGTTTCACACTCAAAATAATTCTAGCAATAGTAAGTGAAACAAAGTTTTATTGTTTTTTAATGGTTATTTTGAACATTGTATTAGACTCTCACTAATCAAACTTAAAAGGTTAGAGAGTATTTATGCCTCTTTAGGGGTAAATAGGGGGGGTAATTAAGGTAATTCGCAATGAGTCAGACTTTTCAATGAGTTGGACTGGCTAGAGCCCTATATAGTCCAACTTATCAAGTATTTACTGTATATATATATATATATATGGATGAATTTCACAAACACGTGAAATGAATGCATGATACAAACCCACAAGGAAAAAGAAGAAATGATTCCAAGGCCTTTTGTGTATTTAGCAGTACACCTCATCAGGGAATGATGAGGTGTACTGCTGAATACACAAAAGGCCTTGGAATAATTTTCTTTTCCCTGTGGGTTTGCATGATATATATATATATATATATGGGATGAATTTCGCAATTAAACATGTGAAATGAAAGAATGCTGCAAACCCACAAGGAAAAAGAAAATGATTCAAAGGCCTTTTGTGTATTCAGAACTACACCTCATCAGGGAATGAAGAGAGAAGGCAAAATGCCCATAAATATATATAACGTAGCAGAAACTAAAACAATTAGCACATACTTAACAAGAGTTAATGAGAGGCGAAAGGAATTTTAACAAGATAAGATATTGTCAATTTTATACATTCCTGCACTGTTATTGAAATTGTTTTTATAATGGATAAATGCACATTCTAGAATATTTCTTTCTATTATATCTCTGTTTTCAACAAGCGCTTTAGAACTATCCCACTTGATGCTAGGATTACATCTATACATATGGTTAAACAAATCATTGGAATTATTAGCTGTTCTACATGCATATTTATGCTGTTTTACCCAAATATCTAATGTTTTACCCATTTGGCCTATTTATACTGAGTTACATTGTGTACATCCGATCAAATATACACAACCAACAACATTGTGGAGGGTGAACCCTTTCCCCTTTTAGTTCTCAGCCCTTTCCCCCTGGCCTTGATTATTATTATTTATATATTAAATTTCTTTGATTTTTGAATGAAATATTTGTTATAGAAAGGATTTTAATGGTTCTCTCTCTCTTTCCAGCAAACAAATAATGAATAAGAATGATAACTGTTATAAGAAATTAGAAAGATAGTAGTAAACTATTAAGCATTAAGATAATAAATAATAAACATTAAGTACTAAATTTAATATTAGCAAACAAATAAATAAAGAAATAATGTTATAAGATATGTTAATGTTAATATTTTAATGAATGAAAAGACTAAACAATAAGTTATATAAAGAAATGTTAAACTTGTAAACAAGGAATGAGGAATAAAACAGTTTTATTAAATTAGTATGGGAAAAAGAGTGAGAGTTGGACAGTCGCTTGTTAAACCCTGTTAGTAAATGAATAATAAAGTACAAATTGTTAATATTTAACAAACAAAATGAAAAGAAGAATAAACAAATTTAGTAAAAGAGACGCTTCTGAGGTTTAAAGTGTCGGCGTGTGTGTCAAAACTCGAGTTTTGAGAAGTGGAGGGAACCAATTGGCGCATGTGTGGAAATATAAATAATAAAAAATATAGTTTAAGAGGGTAATTTGACAAGAGAAAATAAAGAACATAACAGAGGAAACTAAAGTCAGGCTGGATTTGTCTGAGGCTGAAGACCGTTATTGGACCAAGGGAACTTTAAGTTCTGTTAGGAAGGGGATGCCGGAGATAGTGAACCACTAACAGAAGGAAGCTATTCTGGCAAGTAAGAAACTGTTGGTGGCAGGAGCCAGCAGTCGTGGAATCGGAGGTCTGGGCAGCGAGCCTGGATCCAACAACCCTTCAAGGTAAGCAGCCTGGTTTCGTGGAGTTCTTAAACAAAAGAAAAATTCTTATTCGTGGTGCGGCCGTTAGGTTACTCCGAATCCCACCACATAAAATAAGTGGCGCCCGAACAGGGACTTCCACTCAGAAAAGTGGGTTGTTTCCTGGTTGGGTTGTATAGAAGAAGAGTGAAAGAGTAGTTGTAGGTTGGGTGTAGTAGTAATAGAGTAGAAGTGAAGTAGGGTAGCATCTTTAGAGATGCCTACCAAGGAGGCATTAGAGGTAGAAAAGGCTAGGAACCATCAGTTAGAGTTACAGAAGGCAGAATTAGAGAATGTTTTGGGGAAATTGCAGAGTAGATTAGAGGAACAGAGTAAAGAATTAGTAGTTTGTCGTCAAGAGATGGAAGAAAGAATGATTGAGAGTAAGAAAGAGATGGATGATGGGTTAAAGGCAATGGTTAAGAGAATGAGTGAGTTGGAGGGCAAGCTTGATGGGAAAGTGAAAAAGGAAGGGAAGGGGGTTTTGAAGGGGAAAATAGTAAGGGTGTTGGTAGTAAGAAAGGGGCACATCTAAAGGATGTAGCAGTAGGGGGCCTGGAAGGAGAAGGGAGTGAAAGCGTGAGTGAGGGGAAAGAAGAAAGACCTTACAAGGTGATGGTGCATTCCACCCCTAAGGAGGGTAAGAAGAAGCTTGAGGGTGAGGATCAGAGGGAGAAAGGTAAGAGGATGGAAGGGCAGGCTAAGAGGGGCAAGGCGGGAATGAAGGGGGCTCGGAGGGCATCTGGTAAGAGGGCTTCTCGGAAGGTTCAACGCTGCGTTAGCGCAGATGACTCCCTCTATTCCAGCATTGAGGACAGTATGTATGGAGTGAGAGTGAGACTGAAACTGAGAGTGATACGAGTGAGGGTGTAAGAGTGCATAAGGGAATCTTAATTAGGGAGATTCCGAAGGTTGCAAAATTTAATGTTTATAGTGGGAGAGATGTACAAGAGTTTTTGAAAGAGTATGAACGTTATTGTAAGAGCAAGTATCCAGACGCTCCTGAGTATTGGGTGAAAGAGATGGGTGACTGTTTGGAAGGTAGGTTGCTAGAGTTTTACAATGTTGTTGTAAATTCAGGAGTGCCTGTGAAGTATGAGGTGTTAAGGGAGAGATTGGTGGAGCAAGTGTTAAGAATAAGAGGGGGTGTGAAATATCGAAAGAAGGATGATTTTGAGAGAGCAAGGATGCAGAAGGGGGAGAGTATTGATTTGTATGCATATAGACTTGAAACTTTGGCGAGAAAGAAATTTGGAGATGATGGGATAGATGAGAATAAAAGGTTGGTAAGAAAGTTGATTGAGACAGTACCTGAGAGTGTGAGAGAGTTTTTGAATGTTAAGAGGAAAGAGTGTGTAAGAGTGAGAGGGACACGTTTGAAGTGGCATGAAATCTTGGAATTGTTAGAGGACCGAGTGTATGAGAGTGTGATTGGGCGTAATAGGGAAGCAGATGTGCGAATGGGGACAGCGATGAGGGAGGAACAAGTACCTGTGTTTCCTAGTTATGCGGACGCATTAAGAAATACTAGGCCAGGTCACCCTCCAGTTAGCCAAGCATCCATGGCCCAAAACCCAATGGAAATGCTGGCTAACTTTGTGAACGAATTCACAAGGGTGTATGGAGGGTCGGCCATGCAACAACCAGGGCCTCCTCCCACATCGGGTCCCAGAATGAATGGTCCGATGCTGGGGCAAACGTATAGAAGGCAAGGGCTTCAAGGCCAGTCAACAATGAATGAGCAAAGAGGGCCAGTGAATGGAGGGAATATGGGGAATGTGAGAGGGTGTGCATATTGCGGTAGAGGGGGACATAGTATAGAGACCTGTAGAAGAAGAGTGGGTGCGTGTTTTGCATGTGGGCAGATGGGACACATGGCGTATGAATGCAGAACACCTGGGTATGAATGTAGGGCATGTGGGAACTTTGGGCATATTGCCCGGTTCTGTCAAGCCCAACAGCAGGGTGCTCCGGCACCGGCGGGAGGGAGTCCTGTCTCTCATGCAGGAAATCGGCCAGTGTCAGCCATGCCAGCTCCTCAACCTCAGAGGCAGGGCCCTCAAGGGGGTGCTGTCACTGGAAATGGCGAGGCTGGTCCCAGTACGGGAAACGCATAGGGCAGGGGCCTCTCATTGGGGTTGGGGTCCCTGCTTCTCTGAATGATGAATGTGTATTTGAGGCATTAGCAGGATGGTGTCAAGTGAATAAGGAAGTGAGAGCGAGTGAGAAAAAGGCAGAGTGTATGGTTATTCCTGTTGAATGGGGAGGGAGTGTATGGAGGGCATTAGTGGATACAGGATGTTCACCTAATTTAATAAGTAAGCAAGGAATTGGATGTTTGTGTAAAGAGAATGAATTAGGAAGAGTGAATTGGGGAGTAACTGGGGAAATTAAAGGGGTTGGGAACATCCCAGTACGAGTGTTGGGAGAGGTGCAGATTAAAGTGAAAGTGATGGGGTGTGAAATGGAAGAATGTGTGCTTTATGTGGTTGATAAGGAGAGTGAAAAGTATGACATGATTCTGGGGTATGAGTTTTTGAAAAAGAATCGATTGGTGATCCATCCTGCTAGACGTATGATTGAGTGGAAAATGAGTTGGGTAAGTGTGAATTCTATGTGGGGAGAAGTGAATCGGATTGGATGAGGGTAATAAAAGGGTATGAGGTGAGAGCATCTGAGAGTGTAAATCTGGAAAAGGGAACCCCAGCATTGGTGCATGTTGAGTGGCCAGTGAGTGATAATAGAAGAAAAAGGCAGGGAAGCATGATTTTTGTGAATGGTATGGATGCATCCTATAAAGTGAAAAGAGTTGGGCATGTGTATGATGGTATAATTGATGAGAGTAACCCATGGATTTGTGTGCAAGCTAGGGAAGATGGGGGTGCATGGCGAAAGAGAATAAATGAGGGGGATGTGATAGGGAGAGCATATACAGTGATTGAGGAAGTATGTGAGGAGGGAGAAAATGGAATACAAACGGATGAACGAGGGCAAGAATGTGGGGAGGAATGGACGACTGAACAAATCAGAAAGGAGGTGATTGTTGGCGAACAGTTGAGTGAGAGTGAGCGAATGCAGGTGTGGCAGTTGGCAGGGGAGAAAAGGAGCGTATTGGCCCGAGGAGATGATGACCTCCGTTTAACAAAACTACCTCCCTTCAGGATCCAGTTAACGGATGAGACTCCGATCTACCAAAGGCCAAGACGGTTCTCCCCACCAGTAATGAATGAGATAGAAGAGCAGTGTGAGGAATTAGAGAGAATGGGAGTGATTGAACAGAGCACAAGTCCGTGGAATAGTAGAATAGTGCCTGTGCGGAAACCTGATGGAAGGATTCGCTTGTGTGTGGACTATCGAATGGTGAACGAAAGGACAGTGAAAGACAGGTTTCCGATGTGCTTGATAAATGAAAGTGTATACTCTTTGCATGGAAAGAGGGTGTTTAGTAAATTGGACCTATTGAGGGGATATTACCAGATGCCGGTTGAGCCAGAGTCTCGTCCCATAACTGCTTTCTCCACAGCCAGGAATCATTATATGTTCCGTGCTCTCTCGTTCGGACTTACAGCTGCACCTGCTGCATTTCAGAGAGCAATGAATCGTGTTCTTGGTAAGTTTGCAAGGGAAAATGTCATATGTTTTATAGATGACATTTTGATTATGACAGAGACATTTGAGGAGCACCTGAAGATAATGAGAGAGGTACTGCAAGTGTTGGATGAAGTCGGACTACGAGTGAAACCAAGTAAGTGTGAGTGGTTCAGGGAAAGTGTGGCATTTCTGGGGCACAAGGTGAGTTCGAGTGGTATACGAAAGAGTGGGGAGTATATGGAAAAAGTCAGGGAGTTCCCGAAACCTCGGACAGTTCGTGAACTTAAATCTTTTCTGGGACTTGTAGAGTTTCAGAGGAAATTTATAGCGGGCTGCTCTGGGATTTCGAAACCCCTGACCGAAGTGACTGGAATGAAAGGTAGTACTCAGTTGGTGTGGACGGAGAAGATGAATGAAGCATTTGAGCAATTGAGAGTGGAAGCAGCGAAAGATGTGGAGTTGGCTTATCCGGACCTGAGTGAAGGAGCGAGTTTGCTAGAATTGTATACAGATGCGAGTGGATTTTGTATGGGTGGGTGCTTGTGCCAGTTGCAGGGAGAGGAAGGACAGGAAGGAAGGAGAGTAATTGGGTATGTATCTAAAGCATTCAGTAAGGCAGAGCGAAAGTACAGTACAATTGAGAGAGAACTTGCGGCAATGAGGTTTTGTGTGAAAGCTTTCAAGTCATTTTTGTATGGAATGAAATTTATTTTAAAGACTGATCATCAGCCCTTGGTATATATGGAGAGAATGAAAGTTGTGGATGGAAGAATTGCTAGAACTTTGCTTGAGTTGAGTGAGTTTGATTATAAGATTGAGTATGTGCCAGGGGAGAGGAATTGTATGGCTGACCTGATGTCAAGAATACCTGGGGTGAATGAAAGGTGTGAGAAAGAGGTGGTCGACCCTGAGTATTTGCCAGTGGGAATAGTAAAGTTGCATGAAAGTAGGGGGGGTGGCGACAGTTTGTTTGAAAGTGTATGGTATGGGTTGAAAGATTTGAAATTGGATGGGTTAAAAATGAGAATACCAGGGAGTGTGAATGAATTGCGGACCTTGGTTATGAATGAAGCGATTAAGAAACCAGAAAGGATGGGTGTTTGTAAGGTCCGCAATTATGTACGTGAGCTGAAAGCCATGGGGAGCCCGGGTATTTTTCCTTTTCAAGAGGTCCTCATGGTGGTCAGCTCATTGTTTAGTGTTGAAGTGTATGTGCATTATGGTAATGATTGTCCGATTGTGTATAAAGATGAAAGGATCGAGGAGAAAGGAGCCCTGATTTTGCATTTGCAGTGTATTAGTGGTGTACATTACAATTGGGTGAGTGAAAGGAAGAGGTATAAAAGCATAGTGCCAGGTGAAAATTTGGAAAGGGTTTTGGATGAAGTTAGAGCTGCACAGAGAGAGTCAGAGGGAGAAGGTTGTATGGAAGTAGGTATGTTAGAGGGGCCATGGATGATACGTGACTGTGTGGATGAGGTAGAGCTCAGCCCTTCTGTGGTTCCTGTAAGGGTTCCAGAAGGTCCTATTGAGCTCTACAGGGGTCTTGTGGATACAGGTGCCCAAATCAGTCTGGTGAATGAGCGAGTGTTGTGTGATTTAGATGAAGAGAATGTGCCTGTATCCCGAGAAAGAGTGGGTGTGAGAATACGTGGTATCGGAGGGGGAACAGTCGCGTCACATGAAGCTGTGCAGTTGAGGGTGGGATTAGGTGCATGTAAAGAGGTATGGGAGCACAAGTTCATAGTCTTGAAAGGGGAATCAATGCCCTGGGATTTTCTACTGGGAATTGATTTCCTTGAGAATATGAACTTGAGTGTGGATGTTGGTCAGGGCTCAGTAATGAGAGAAGGAGAACATGTGGTCAGTATGGGAATGTTTCCGAGCACAGGTATAGATGCTGTGTTAGTGGGAGCAATTGAGTTAGAGGTGGAAGACCAGTGTGAAGTGTTGAGAGATGAAGATATTTTAGATATGCAAGAGGGAGATGAGGTGATATGCAAGTTGAGAGAATATGTGTATAATGGTACAGATGTGAGAGAGTGGTCAAAAGAGGTGGAAGAGTATAAAAGGTATGCGAAAAAGTTGGCTGTATGGATGGGAGTGCTATATTATATGAGGGTAAATAAGGTGGGTGAGACAGAGAGTGTGCCAGTGATGACATTTGAGGGTATGGTAGGATTGGTGATTATTACACATAGGATGTATGGGCATGTGGGAAAAAACAAGTTATGGGAATTGATGAAAGGAATGGTTTTCCACCCTAGGCTGGGACTGGTTGTTGCAGAAGTGGCAACTACTTGTGAGAGTTGCCAAAAGCGAAAATACCAGTCCCAGCATAGCCGCCCCCCAGTGCGAAAGATTGAAGTGAAAGAACCGTGGGAGCTTGTGGTGGTTGATATTGTGAGTATGCCGAGAACGAGTAGAGGGAAAGTTGGAATATTAGTAGGGGTCGATCACAAGAGTAAGTTTGTGTATGTTGCTGCGTTAGAGAATAAAACAAGTGAGCATGTTGCGAGAGTGATGAGAGAGAGTATGTTACCAATGATGCTTGGAAGGCCGCGTAAGTGTTTAACAGATAATGGGCCTGAGTTTAGGGGTGCTAGTTTTGAGAGAATGTTGAGTGAGAATGGGATAGAGCATGTTAGAATAACTCCGTATATGTCTGCTTCGAATGGTTTGGCTGAGAGAACGGTGAAAACGATAAGTGAAATGCTGCGTGTATGTATTGGGGAAGGGGCTGAGTGGGATGCTGAGTTGGCAAGAGTTGCCTGGTGCTACAATTCGACATACCACTCAGCCATTCAAACTTCCCCAAGAAGGTATGTGTCTACATTTGGAAGGTTTGTGCAAAAGGATATACGATTAAATGAGAATACATGTGATAGATGGAGAGAGGCTGGTGTGCATTTTCGGTCATTTGGTGTTGGTGAGCTTGTTTTGAAAGAGGTGCATGAGGCTGGAAGAAGGAATGAGTATAAGTTGGCGCAAAAGTTTGAGGGTCCATTTGTGGTGAAAAAGGTATGGGAGAATGGGGTAACGTATGTGATTGAGAGGGAGCAAGAGAATGGACAGTGTGAAGAAGTAAGAGCACATCATCGGCAGTTGCGCAAATGGCGAATACCTCCGGAGTACATCGTATGTCACCCAATGTATGATATGTGTGAGAGGATGGAACAAAAGAAAGCGCTAGAAACCAAGAACATGATGGGAATCCAGGATGAATGGATGGATGCAGATCTGGAGTTCTTGATTGTGTCAAAGCGGGCAAAAAGGAAGAAAAAGGTGAGAAGAAAGGGAATGAAAGGTGAGAAAGCCAGGCAGATAGGTGAAGTATATGAGCTGAAGGATTCCCAGTTGGACTCTGGAACAGCCGCGGGTGAGGCAGAGTTAGAATGGGATGTTCGGGACTTTGGTGGTTCATGGTGCCAGCCTGGTCCATCCGGGGAATTCTCATTTGAGGGTTTTGGGGTCTCAGACCTTGAGGGCCTTTCTTTTCTGGGATTTTCCGAGGGTGGAGGAGAAGGGGAGAAGAAGGGAAATCATCTTCACTCAGAAGTGGAAAGATTGTGTCAGGGAGGGGGCATTAAGAGTGTGGGATTTACAATTCTTGAGAGTGAAAGGGAAAATGTATGTGAGAGAGAAAGGAGTGTAACTGAGCAAAGTATTGTGACCTTAATGGAAAGTGTGAGGGATGAATGGGGAGTAGATAGAGGTGAAGGAAGTATAAATGAAAGAATGAGGGAGAGAATGAATGTGATTGATTTTTGTGAGGAAGTGAGAATGTTATTGCTTGAGATAGAAGAAAATGTGTTGAATAAAAGCTTAGATGTAGAATTAACAAGTAGTATTAGAGAAGATATTAAAAGTAGATGGGTTAGAATGATAGAGAAAGTGCAACAGTGTTTAGGGAGTGGTGATGGTAATGTAGTATAAAGTATTGGTGTAGTGTTCTGTAGGAAAAAAAAAAAAAAAAAATAGTAGTATTGTATGATGTGTGAAAGAGTGAGTGGTTGGAAATTCAACCAGGTGGCAGCCTACATTTTGAGGCCAGAAGCTGGGCTGTGCTTGAAGGAGGAAGGTGCCTGGGTGAGTTCCCAGACCTGCTGATACCTGCCTCTGGTGATTTGCTTTGCAGGTTTCAACCTCATTCCTGGTATTGTAAATAACTATTGTAAATAACTATTGTAAATAAATTAAAAAATGAAATTGTAGGTATATTTTTTAGTATAACGTAAATTATTAAAGAGAAAGTAATTGTTAGCCAGCTGTTAGTCCTAAATATTGAATGTTTGAATGTTTACTGTATTTGTTAAATATAAAGATTATTAAATAACTGAATTATAATTTAAATAAATAAATGATTTATAAAGTAAATTTGTAAATATGTTATTCTTATGATAGCCATGTATGTAATTAATGATTTAAAAGATTTAAAATTGAAAACAATTATTTTTGAAAAAAAAAAAAAAAAAAAAAAAAAATTGAAAATTATTTTTTGTAAAAAAAAAAAAAAAAAAAAAAAAAAAATTATATATATATATATATTTGAAAATGAAAAAATTATTTTTCGAAAAAAAGAGGGTATCTATGTAAATAATTTGTTAATAAATATTTTGGTATAAAAATTGTAAGGAAAGGAAGAGAGAACCATATTAGGGTAATATAGTAGGTGTGTAGGCTATATGGCAAGACAGGTGGAAAGGAGCTTGGGGGGGGAAGATGTGGAGGGTGAACCCTTTCCCCTTTTAGTTCTCAGCCCTTTCCCCCTGGCCTTGATTATTATTATTTATATATTAAATTTCTTTGATTTTTGAATGAAATATTTGTTATAGAAAGGATTTTAATGGTTCTCTCTCTCTTTCCAGCAAACAAATAATGAATAAGAATGATAACTGTTATAAGAAATTAGAAAGATGTAGTAAACTATTAAGCATTAAGATAATAAATAATAAACATTAAGTACTAATATTAATATTAGCAAACAAATAAATAAAGAAATAATGTTATAAGATATGTTAATGTTAATATTTTAATGAATGAAAAGACTAAACAATAAGTTATATAAAGAAATGTTAAACTTGTAAACAAGGAATGAGGAATAAAACAGTTTTATTAAATTAGTATGGGAAAAAGAGTGAGAGTTGGACAGTCGCTTGTTAAACCCTGTTAGTAAATGAATAATAAAGTACAAATTGTTAATATTAACAAACAAACAAAAATGAAAAGAAGAATAAACAAATTTAGTAAAAGAGACGCTTCTGAGGTTTAAAAGTGTCGGCGTGTGTGTCAAAACTCGAGTTTTGAGAAGTGGAGGGAACCAATTGGCGCATGTGTGGAAATATAAATAATAAAAAATATAGTTTAAGAGGGTAATTTGACAAGAGAAAATAAAGAACATAACAGAGGAAACTAAAGTCAGGCTGGATTTGTCTGAGGCTGAAGACCGTTATTGGACCAAGGGAACTTTAAGTTCTGTTAGGAAGGGGATGCTGGAGATAGTGAACCACTAACAGAAGGAAGCTATTCTGGCAAGTAAGAAACTGTTGGTGGCGGGAGCCAGCAGTCGTGGAGTCGGAGGTCTGGGCAGCGAGCCTGGATCCAACAACCCTTCAAGGTAAGCAGCCTGGTTTCGTGGAGTTCTTAAACAAAAGAAAAAATTCTTATTCGTGGTGCGGCCGTTAGGTTACTCCGAATCCCACCACAACATTATCTGGGCTGTTCTTTATTAGGCATGATTTAACAGTATTATTATATTTAAAGACTACATTGATGCCAAGTGCATTAAGTAAAGTCGGAAGATATTGAAAATTAACATGGTAAGGTAGGCTAAGGATATTTTTACGCTCAAATTCCTTTATAATTACATTATTATAGTACCTATTCTTGGCTTTCCTAAGACAGTTATCTAAAAATGAAATAGGATGATAACAATTTAGTACCAATATTCATGATATTATATAACTTGGAATCTAAAAATTCAGGACTGACAACTCTCAATGCTCTAAGAAACATAGCAGAGAAAATAGAGGATTTAATTGAGGGATGGATGATGGTCAGAATAAAAATGCACATCAGTTATTAGTCGGCTTGCGATAGACTTCAAGTTTGAACTGATTAGAGCATCTCCAGTTTTTAGATCCAGAAAAGATAGGTTTCCATCATTTTCTTTTTCAACTGCAAACTTAATAGATGGGACTAAATTGTTGACCCTACCAAGAAATAAGTCAACATGTCCGTTATATAATAGATATAGAGTGTAACATATTTGTGGATAGTAGTCTATTATGACTTGATCCTCTGGATCGAGAGATTCTATCTTTAGTTTTAAATCGATAATTAATTATTTTTAAATTGATAATGTATATGGATGTAAATTTTGACTTGGTCCGCAATCGATATGGACCGTGACTTGATGGATACCGTAATGAAATTGACTGGATTCTTTGGATCTGATATATTTGCATGTCCGTTATAAATAGATATAGAATGTAACATATTTGTGGATAGTAGTCTATTATGACTTGCTCCTCTGGACCGAGAGATTCTATCTTTAGTTTAAAACCGATAATTAATTATTTTTAAATTGATAATTATTTAGTTTCGTAAAAATTGGTCGTTGCCAATTTACCAGCAGTTTTTAAATAAGTTTCTTATGTTCTTGTGGTTCGGAACCCACGTAAAATTGTAGGTCCCCTCCGCCACCGCGGAGGACATACACAATACACGATTACGAACACAGTTAGGTAGACCAGCCATGAGTGGATCCTAGGGTCTTTGTTGGTCTGAAACATTATAACATTATTATATATATATACTGTATATATATATATATATATATATATATATATATATATATATATATATATATATATATAGGGTGTCCCAAAAAAATGTATACACACTTTAAATACTTATAAAGGCAGTGTTTATTAAAATACATTTCATTTTCAAAATGTAATAGAATCTACAGACATTATTTAATTGTTTTGTCAACGCCTGTTTTCAAACTGACGTCCGTTCTGGTCCAGGCACTGCTGATAACGCGAAGCAATGGAATCGCAAACATCACGAAACATTTCGTTTGGTATTTGTGTGCATTCTCGTTCAATGGCTGCTCTCAATTCAGCGACTGTTGCAGGTTTTATAGCGTAGACTTTGTCTTTTAAGTATCCCCATAAAAAAGTCTAGTGGTGTGAGGTCTGGTGAACGCGGAGGGTATTCTATGAAACCCCTTCGTCCAATCCACATCCACATCGTGCCAAGTACCACTCGCAATACTCCACTCTTCGGTCCGGATCATCTTCATTAATAGCATGGACTAATCTTGGAATGTAACTTTTCCATTGACAGCGCTTCAAAATGCGTTGGACAGACGATTCTGAAATTCCCACCTCACGACTCACTTGCCGCACAGATTTTCTTGGACTTTGGTGATACGTTTCCAGTACTCTTTCTTGCTTTGTGGGGCTTGTCGATGTTCGTGGTCTTCCAGAACGCTTCTTGTGAACATTCTGAACAGTTCCATCGGCTTCAAACTTATCTCTAATTCGAGTGATGGTAAGTCGCGTTGGTGGATCTGTTTGAAACTCCCTCCTAAACTGTCTTTGCACTTCAACTGCGTTTTCACACTTCCAGTAGCATTTCAGAATGAATTTCCTTTGTTCAAAGCTTAGTCTGACTGCCATTATTAATTCTAATGGGTTTAACTTGGAAAGAAAGAAACATCAATTGAGCTATCAGCTGTTAAAGTGTGTATACATTTTTTTGGGATGCCCTGTATATATATATATATATGAAATAAGTCAATATCTAAATTATTTGCAGGACTTACGCAAAATATGGAACCTGCAAATTCGGGAAAAAATGCTACTGTCAACATCTCCCGATGGACTCAACGAACAAAGGAAAAAGTTTAAATGACAATAGGAATAAAAATAACAATAGGAACAACAACAGGAACGCAATAAGTGAACAAGAAATTTTTTTTCAACATTGCGGACACCTTACGGATGCTAAATATCATCCACATGCAGTTGACACAGCTGGAAACCCCCGAGCCAAATTGCTACTGGGCAAGAAACTACCAATACAAGTAGGTGGAAACAGATCTTTTTCGAAGGATCATAGGGCAATGAATCAAGCGATATCGAAGGAAAACGAACTTGAAATGCACAAGGGGCAATGAAAAACAGATAACATAAAAATTGTCCTGGCTAATATTCAAGGAATAAGACCAAACCAATCACTCAATAAGGTTTCGTACCTGAAAGGATTTATGGACGAAACAAGGGTGGACATCGCATGCCTCACAGAAACTCATCTTAAAGATTGCCAAGGAAATTATGAAAACTGCAAACATTGTATTGATAAGAAAGAGATGAATACAGGGGGGCTTCAACTTACTAAGAGTGGATAGAATGACGAGACGGAAAGGTGGCTGTGCTATATAGTATGTACAGGAAGGTCACATGACAGAGACGATAATAAGTAAATCAAACAGCTATGTGGAACTCCTAGCAGTGAAAATAGAAAAACTAAACTTGATAGTAATAGTCATGTATAAACCTCCAAGCACCCCAACCGAAAAATTCTTGGAGGCCATTGATGACATCAGAAAGCCAATAAAGGCCATAAACCCTCCATCCCCCAATATAATGATCTGCGGAGACTTCAACTTCCCATTTATAAAATGCAAAAAGGTGGATAGGAATATATATATTCACCAGGACAAGGGGGGCACAAGAGAAGACCAGGAGCAAGCAAAAATGTTGATGGCTCTCACAAATGAGTTTATGCTGATACAGGAGATAACAGAAAATACCAGAAAAAATAACTACCTGGATCTGGTATTCACGAATAACACGAACTTGATTGCTGATATAAAAATAACCCCAACCATTATCTCAGACCACAACTTAATCGAGATATCAACAAATATGATGACAGCATTAAAAGACAATACACACATTGTGGAAAGAAGTAAATTTGGGGCCTTTAACTTAAACTTGAAGACTATAAATTGGGAAGCAATCAGATCGCACATGGCCCAAATAGAATGGAGAACAATTTTTGAGAATAAAACAACTGAAGAAATGCTAACAACCTTGGAAGAAAAAATGCTGAGAATTTTAGAAAAATATAATCTGAAATCAGCCAAAAGGAAAGAGGAGCTGGCTAGAGAGGCAAAAGAGAAGACTATTCCGCAAAAGAAAGAGAGTGGAGGTGAAGTTAGGTAACTGCGGAGATAATGACAGGAAAGCAATAAAAGAAAAACTGGAGGGTATCGATAGGGAAATACAAGCCCTGATTAAGGACCATACAGAGAGGGAAGAGGAAAAGGCGGTAGAAGCAATAAAGGAAAATCCAAAATACTTCTATAGCTATGCAAAAAGGAAAACAAAAATGTGCGCTGCTATTGGGCCCTTAAGGATGGGAAATAAATGAACTAACTGACGATCCAAAAGAAATATCTGATACATTGAGAGCTCAATATGAATCAGTTTTCAGTACCCCAAAAAGTGACAAAGCGATACCTGACATAAATGCATTCTTTGAAGAGGAATTGCAAGGAGAGTATATAACAGACTTTGAGTTTACACCAGAAGATGTAGCGAGAGCTATAGGACAAATGAAACCACATTCAACTGCAGGTCCAGACAATTGGAATGCATTATTGATTAAAAACTGTAAAAATGAAATAGCTACACCTTTATACTGGATATGGAGAAGATCCCTAGACACTGGGGAAATACTGAGCATCTTGAAAAGAGCAAACATTGTCCCTATATATAAAGGAGGCGACAGATCTCAAGCAAAGAACTATAGACCAGTGTCATTGATGTCCCACCTCACCAAAGTATTTGAAAGAATAGTTAGAGAGAGAATTTATGATTTCCTGGAGACATGGGAAAGATTCAACGAAAATCAGCATGGATTCCGATCAGGTAGATCATGCCTATCACAACTACAGTAATAGAACACTACAACAATATCCTAGATGCATTGGAAGGCAATGACAACTATGATGTTATATACACAGATTTTACTAAAGCTTTCGATAAATGTGACCATGGTATAATAGCACATAAAATTAAATATATGGGAATAATAGGCAAAGTGGGAGAATGGATCTACAACTTCCTTAGAGATCATCTGCAGGTCATCAAAATTCAAGGTATATCAAACAGCAACAGTATAGTAACATCCTTTGCAGATGATACAAAGATCAGCAGAAAAATCAGCAATGTACATGACGTGGAGGCCTTGCAGAGGGACACAAACAAAATATACAAATGGTCAGAAGACAACATGTCATTCAACACCGAGAAATTTCAGCTCTTGAGATATGGTAGAAAAGAAGAACTCAAACAGACTGCGTATTATACTCCAGATAGACAGGAAATTCAGAGAATCATGAAAGCGATTGATCTCGGGATAATAATGACAGATGATGCAAAATTCGAAACACAAAATCAGATAGCGATAAATAAAGCAAAAAGAGTCACCGGACAGGTACTAAGAATGTTCAAGAGAAGGGACAGGACAGTAATGATCCCCCTGCTAAAAACACTGCTTATACCAAAACTTGAATACTGCTCAGTTTTGACATCCCCATATAAAAAGGAAGAAACTAATAAACTAGAAGAAATGCAAAGGCATTTCACAGCCAAGATTGATGGGTGCAAAGAACTCAACTACTGGGAAAGACTATGTAAAACTGGTACCAAACCTAAAACTAAACCCAATTACCATTCAAACAACACTGGAAAATAGGAAAGGCAGAATGTGTAGTGTTCCCAAATTAAAGGCCCAACAAGGGACCTCCTCAACCCTGAAGGAAAATAGCTTGGTTGTTAGGGGACCAAGACTTTTCAACCAGCTTCCTAAGGACCTCAGAAACGTAACGGGGGTCAGAGTTGAAGTCTTCAAGAAAAGACTGGATGCCTGCCTCAGGACAGTACCAGATGAGCCGGGTGTGCCTAGCTATGTACGGTGCAGAGCGCAAGAAAGCAACTCGCTCCTCCACCAGGCCAGACCTAGAGGCGGGGCCACCAGCTTGACCTCAGTGTGAAGAGAGACCAATGCTCGAAACAACATAAGGTTCATAAGGTATATTAGGGGTGGTCGAAGTTGGTACCAGAAAGTGGATAAACATCCAGTAGTTGTCGTTTCATCTATGAAATGTGAAAATCACAAAGAAATGCATTTTGATAAAAGATCAGAATGCGAATTTAGCTTTTAATTTTTTAATTTTTTCTGTTGTCGCTTCATGCATAAAATCCCATATGCGGCATATGCGCAACCAAAACAAAGCAAACCCAAAATTATTAACTTGTTTCTATAAGCATAAATATCAACGTTTTGCTTGTATTTTTATATAGTTATTAATTATGCATCTTTATTAAAAAATAATGGTAAAATATATTTCCTGTCACTGTTCACGCTTATTTCTTACATATTGCTATTCGCATTAACACTTTTCATTGTGTTTCAGATTTTCCGGTGTAAATAATGCCAAAAGCGAAAACAAGACACTTGACCTGAAAGAAAAGTGAAGAAAAGTATGGAGGTGGTCCTTGTGAATTATTAATGACCGAATGAAGCACTTACAGGCAGCTGATTCAATACTATTATGACCTTAATCATGCTAACCCTAGTGCAGATTTTTGGGCCTTAGTGCAGCAAGTTAGCAAGGATTTAAAATCCATTTGGTCTTCAGTGAATCCAAGGCTGCCCTTGATTAATGACAAATCTATTGACAGAAAGGTTAAAGACCTACTCACTCTTGTGAAAGACATTAATCACAAGCATGCTAAGGCAAGTGTCAAGCGAAATCTGGATGCTAACTTGGACAAACTTTTTGATATTTCTCAGAATTCTGCCTGTTCCTGTTCTTTGGATATTTTGCCTTGCAGTGATTCAAGAGTATACTGTAAGATGGACAAGTGTACACAAGAACACATCATCTGTGTTTGCCTTCGAAATGCAAAGGTGCCACTTGAAGATAGAGCATACCTTCGTGATCAGTGATCCAAAACAGGTCCTAAGGGTGCACACCAGCTGTCTTCAGTGGAGACAGCTGCTGCCAAAAGAGACAGGAAGGCCAAACAAGGTCAGCAACATGTACTACCTCGGAGGAAGTTGAGCTAGGAGGATTTTCCATACAGCCTACAGAGTTGCCAGGACTTCCAAGCAGTTCATCTGCTGGTGAGATTAGTTTCCTTTTATTTATATTAATTATAAATAAATAAATAAATAAATAAATAGAAAATGCATTAATATTTTCCATTTATTTTCAGGAAGATGATGAATGGCAACCTAGGAAGAGGCCTTCAGGAGACTACAGCCTTTTAAAGTTTCCCAGATATGCTATGGAACTTGTCAGAGGTGAATGTTCATCAAATCCGGGTGCAGCTCTTGGGAATGCCTTGCTCCATGACATCAAACACCTACTGAGACCTGAAGTTGACATCAATCACATCATGATTGACAAGTGCAAATTAGACAGGGCCAAAGCCCAAATTAGGGTAGTTAGTGAGGGTGTGGAATCAGAGAAAAAGACACAGCTCATTTGTGTTGGTGTGGATGGGAAGGTTGACGAGAATACCATGACTTACAAAGAAATAGACACACCTGAAGGGGAAACTGTTCTCAGAAAGTGTGTTGACGCAGAACATCACCTCACCTTCACCTATGAAGATGGAAAATCTCCTGGTGCCTACTTGACCCACAGAACAATTCCTGTTATAGGCGCCACTGGTGAGGTCCTTGCTCAGGAGACATTCAGTGTTTCTTGAAGAATATAATAGCCTTGAAAGTATCCGAGCCATTCTTCTTGATAATACTGCAACCAACACGGCTGGAAGAGTGGTTTAGTGGTAAAACTTGAAGAAACTCTGGGGAGGAAACTGCACACTATTGGTTGCGCACTGCATCAGAATGAACTCTCACTAAAAGCTCTCTCCAAAAAAATGGATGGAGTGACAACTGGCCCAAGAAGTTCAGCGGGCCCCTTTGGCAAAGGTGTGCAGAAGATATCCAGAATGAACCTCGGATACAGTTTGAAGCTGTGGAAACTCCAATCATTGAAGGGTACATTCCAGAGGAAGTACTGAAAGACCTCAGTCATGATTAAAGGCTTCTGTATGAGTATTGCAGAGGGATCGGATCAGGAAGAGTAGATGACAGATGGGCTGCTTGGAAGATTGGTCCACTTAACCATGCAAGATGGTTAACTCTTGCCATATGACTTCTTTGTTTGTACACAAGAGACAACAGACCAAACCTGAATTTGAAAAAGTTGGTCCATTACATTGTTCGAGTTTATGCTCCCGCATGGTTTGAGATAAAGGCATCCTCTAAGCTGCATGATTCTCCTCGCATCCTCTCTCTGCTATCAGCCAACTGAGGCTGATTCCATTTGATGATGTGGAACGCATTGTAAAGCAGAATATCCAGGGTAATGTTTTCTGCCTCTGACCTGAGAACATCCTCTATGCCATGGTGAAAGATGATGATGACATAATCAGGAATCTTGGGCTTCAAACTATACTCACTCTCAGACACAGGTAAATTTTGCGCTTCTTATAATTATTATTATTATTTTTTTTTTGCCAAAGCTGTTATTCTCCAAAAAATATTGAAAAAATATTATAATTGTCACTTTAAGTGGGTAATTTGTTTGTATTATTGAAATGGCAATATTTGAGTACTATTTTTCATTTATATTTATATTTTCATTTATATTTTCATTTTCATTTTCATTTTTCATTTATAGAATGGAGAGCAACCAGGAAGCAGGGAAGAAAATTTCCCAGGTGAATTGGAATGCAAATCACTGGCATGAGCTCATTGACCTCACTGACCCTGATGTCATGGAACCACCTACCACACAGCACCTATCTGATGAAGAAATCTAGTCATTCATGGACACTAACACTAAGCCAGACATTCCAGACTTGCCTTCTCACTCTCAGAGTTTGAGAGGAGTGTGAAATTAGTGACAGAGGCTTCCCATACCGTATATGGGTTCGAAACTCATCACAGATGTATCCTTACCAAAGTGCTGAGCAGGAAGATGCATCCTGCATTTATGTCAAAAGGACATTATTCTCAATCTTATGATGATTTATATGAATAGTGTTTTTACATGAGAACATGTGATTTTTTTGTATTTATCACCTTTTGAAAGTATTTTTTCAAGTTTTGTAGCCAAAATATTGAATAAATTAGCAAAAATGCATGTTTTTTTCAACGAAATTTTATCATTTTACACTTAAAACATGATATACATTAAGCATTGTCTCCTCTTGGGATAGAAAATGATATTTAGTTGCTACATCTATAATTAGTTAAATTATGTCTTCAAAAATGACGAGTTTACCTATTGCGTATGACAAAAATTGGGTCAAAAGCCATAACAAACTTTAATTGCAAATCCACAAGCAGGCCCTTATCTGTTTGCTCTAAAAAATTTTTTGTGTTCATTTCTCAACCAAACCTAACGACTGGGCACTTATTCACCTTGCGATTTCAAAACATGTGGAAAATTGACCCACCCTAATATATATGTCCCAAAAAACCCAGCAGTTTACTGATTGCTAAGTCTTTTATCAATTTTGAAAAACATAGTAATATATCCAAAAGTGAAGTGACCTTAGCCAAAGGTTGTGTGTATAGTGCTTTTAATACGAGGTATGAATCAAATAGCAATGCCCTCATAAATTCTGGAATTATAACCACTTACATCAGTGATCATTTTCCTACTTACGCTATATTCAATAACATTGTTCAGGCTGCGGACAAAACAATTATTGATTACAGAATATTCTCAGAGGTTAACAAAAGAAAATTTATTGGGGCTGTAGAAAATACTCGACTTGACTGTGACGAACCTTTAAATGACCCAGATCATATGCTTCAGTTCTTCTATGACACCTTATTCCATATTTTTAATATTTGTTTTCCTTTAAGGAGAAAAACAGTTTCACCCAAAAGTGTTACAAATCCATGGGTCACTCCAGGAATTATCACTTCAATAAAGAACAGAGATAAATTATTCAAATTGCAATTGCAGAGCAAAATTCCTAAAATACAATATACTCAATACAGAAACAAATTTATCAAAATTGCAAAATATAACTATTATAACAATCAATTTTCCAAACATAAAGGAGACATGAAAAACACTTGGACAACCATAAACAATTTTCTCGGAAAACAAATTAAGAAAAATTAAAGAGAAATTAAATGTTGATAATAAAGAAATTACTGATGATACTGCTATTGCAGGGTCATTCCACGTAACTGTCATCCTGAGGCCAAAATGTTAAAATTTGCCAAAAAGCAACATATACATCATTGGAACTGGGAAAGTGTCTAGCTTTCAAATCTTTTTACAGATTTGATCTATCTTTATTGGTTTCGGAGATCTGATGTTTTATGCGAAGACATGTTATACGCAGTAAGCGTTAAGTGCTAAAATTTAAACCTTTAAGTTCCCAAATTAGTAGAAACCAAAACATGCTGACCAAATTTTGTTATGGGATTATATAGGTATATACATGTAGTGTGTTATGCACTATCACTATTGTCTTCATGTACCCAATGAAAATATTTATAGGTAGGCTTCCCAAAATATTATACCATTATGTTACGAGTGACACTTTTTGGTTGTTTTTCTTCTCAGGTCATCTGATTTGTAGGAATAAATGAAACCTATTACAATTCCTCTTTTAGTTAGTTGCCAGGTATGTGTAACTGGTGGCACTTCGGAAAACATGTTCTATTTATTTAGGTTAGACCACATTTACAGTGCGGTTATGAGCGACACATTTGGTGTCGCTCGTAACTATCGTAGATCATGTTACGAGTGACACCACGATTGTGGTGCCATTGTATGCAAGTGTACATAATTATAACATGTTTTGACTATTTGCAGAGTTTGTGATTCAAGAATTGACTAATTACTAATTGTTAAATCAGAAATGGCACCCAAAACCCAAAGAATGCATGTACGTTTTGGTACACTGTATGGAATACGTAACCTTGATTATGTAGGCTAAATGTTAGGCATGAATAAACATTGAATGATTGACGCAGCTAAATAATAATGGAAATGAGTGACGTGCATTTTTGGATAGGCCTAATGATAGTTGAGAGAAATATAATGAAAATTACACACACACATCAATTACATAAACACAATTATATGACACTAAGTGATTACGTATAAATGAGACACAGAAACCAGATGCTGTGGTTTAATGATTACTGAGAGAAAATACAACGTTGATACACCATAAATGAATTAGGCCTTCGGTATAGAATACTTAGTTATTACATAAATAACGGATGTAAAGTATTTATGGATTACATGATTGGACACAAATAGCAGATGTTGCGCGAAAATATGGTACTAGAATGACACTTGAAGTAGGAAATAGGCTTACTGCATTTTAATGAGAGTCAGTTGGAACACTTAATTACACTTGGTGTATAGTCTACCATTTGGCAGTAGGCTGATGTAGGCTTCATGAAAGTTACTTAGGAGAGAGGTACTTAGCTTACCAGTAAGAGATAGATACTTGTTGAATGTTGATGCGTTGCTCAGATGGTGGCCTGTTGAACTAAGTAGGCTTGAAGTGTTGACCGTTTTATTTGAGTGAGCACTGGTCACTCTGTTGATTAGGCCTCTTGAGATGGAGAAGATGCTTGAATGATCTTGCAGACTTAGTCCTGGCTGATGTTGTCTCTTGAGATGCAAGATGGTCTAAAGGGATTCTCACTGACATAGGCCCGGGAAGCTGAATATCAAATTCCACAGTTACGAATTCCACGTAACTGAGTGGAAACTCGCTTATATCATCTCTGACGCGGAAAGAGGTTTCGTGCCAAATCTTGAGACGCGTTGTCCGCGAGTCCTTCAGTTGAAGCTTGCTTTGGTGGGCTGTTTTAGGGCACAAAGACACTTTCCTTGTTTCAGGTTCCTTGACCACGTGTGTCTTTCAGGAATGTTTGCTGATGGCGTGGAAAGAAGAATTTGTCTGCCTATTTGTTGGTCTATTTCTTGTCGGTCCGCTACATATATATATATATATATATATAATATATATATATCGTAAAGAACGACGATTGTATAGGAGATATTCGCGCAAGACGAGAAGAGAAAACAACAAATGAAAAAATGAAGTACCACCTGGGAATCGAACCCGGATCTTCCGATTGCCGGTCAGGACGCGATAACCACTACACCATGGACTCCACTCTTCCAAATGCCGTAATTCCTCTACATACTCGCAGAAACCAATGCCCCAAGGGGGCACCTCCCGCTTGCCGTAACATTATATACATTCAACTGCAAAGAACACGCAGTATAATAACGTAAAGAACGACGCTTGTATAGGAGATATTCCGCGCAAGACGAGAAAGAGAAAACAACAAATGAAAAAATGAAGTACCACCTGGGAATCGAACCGGGATCTTCCGATTGCCGGTCAGACGCGATAACCACTACACCATGGACTCCACTCTTCCAAATGCCGTAATTCCTCTACATACTCGCAGAAACCAATGCCCCAAGGGGGCACCTCCGCTTGCCGTAACATTATATACATTCAACTGCAAAGAACACGCAGTATAAATAACGTAAAGAACTTTCCTTTACGGCAAGCGGGAGGTGCCCCCTTGGGGCATTGGTTTCTGCGAGTATGTAGAGGAATTACGGCATTTGGAAGAG